>JAULKM010149209.1:0-17435 GCA_032355605.1 Rubia tinctorum | reverse complement strand
TGAAGGCGATCAATCAAACCATTCAATGCAGCATCTCTAAGCTTCATTCTTGACCTTGTCATAGGACCAATCATATTTCTTAGAGGATCACGAACATAACCCTTGAATGTTTGATCAAGGCGTGGAATGCTTCATTTATGGTGGTAGTCGTACCCTGATCTCCATCATGAGGTCTGTAGAAAAGATGAGAAAGTGACAGTAAAAACTGCAAAATAGAATCAAGTTTAATTGGCATGTATATTGAATGCAATTGTAAATCATCAAATTTGAAGATAAAACTACATAGCTGCTTCTTATTCTCTCATTTACAAAGGGATAATGAAGAGGCTGCCGTTCCATTTGCAACAAAAATCACAAAAATGATTTCTCTATCATGAAACATATATGTTACTTTCAGATGAGCAAAAATAGACTCAATAAACTAACAACCCAAAGAACTCTAACAAAATCTTAATAATTGCAGCGTTTCCTTTAGCCACACACTCTCTTGCATTCATGGTACGTCAAGCCTCCTTCTCAAAGCACTCTGACAAAATCTTAATTGTTGCAGGGACCTGATAACATTAACCCACAATCTCAACTGAATGAATGTTGTCAGTTGTAAGTCCAACTTTAGCTAGTGCCTTAAACTGTAAGATTGCTTATTCTCAAGTTCCACTGCATGATCCGTACTGTTGACATACAGGTATTTAAAAATTGTATCTCACAATCATTGCTAACAAACAGAGCTCCCAAAACATTTTTTTAAAGAGATGCCAATATATGAAAAATAACTGATTAACACAATGATATGCTTTCTTCATCTATGTTTCACTTTCATTGTACTGTAACTGATGAAGGAATAAATGAATCAAAATCCATGTTGATTAAATACCTTCTTCTTCATTTCGATTGTGACGTTTGCTCAATAAAATTAGGTCGAGCAATACAAGAATTAGTTGCATTGGGGATAGGTAACCTTGTTTGGAATTTTGAATGATAATGGATCTGGAATTCGAAAGCAATCCAAAAATCAAAACAGAAGGTAACATATCATATAATCAAACTAATCGACACAGAGTCCAAACTCTCAATCCTATAAAACAGCAAAATGAACAAACCTTAGCCTGCTTATCTTTGCCCCAAGGCTTGAATTTATCACTTTTCATCAGCCTTTGCGCCTCAGAAACTCTATTCTTTTTAAGACGACTCTTAACACATTTTCTAAGTATAATTACATTGTCATTCAAATACTTTTGACCCTCAGCAGAGCTTACATTTTTTAGGACTTTTTGGTTCGTTCCAGAAAATTTTGGATCCTAACCTGAAGAAATTGGTATTAAAAGTTTCAGCGTGCAACGTCAGTGAGAGCAATGCCAACCATTTGAATAGAAGATACAGTAAGTAAGTATAGAAGATAAGGGTGAAAGCTCCATAACTACAATATAAAATCATACCGTGAAGTGTGGACAACTGATTACTCAGTAACCATAGAAGAAACTATACTCAAACTAAACTTCACGAATTCACAAAATAATCACTATACATTTCATCTTTTCATCAACTAATCAAGTTTCGGCCCATATCTACATTTTGCATTTATGTACAACCAATAACAACAATGCAGCAAACTGAGGATTTTTTTGATAAAAAACACTCTTCTTGTTCAATGGCAGACCCAAGCTGCGCAAAAGTTTCAACAACCCGAACGCACCTATCATGGAAACAAATAGGATAATCATGGAAACTTAAAGCAGCCACTGATATCTGTAGAAGGATTCAGGACCTGCCGGTGCCAAACAGTATTAAACAATATAAAAATGAAAACTTTTTAGTAATGAATAGTAAAAAATCACAGGAATACCTCAAAGTTTTGGCATCGCGAGCATCTGTCTAGTTTCCTCCAACGAGGCCTTAATATGCAAACATCTAGAGCTGTTGAGATGACCAAATGCTTTGGCCTTCTATGTGGATTTGGAATTCGAAAGCAATCCAACAATCAAAACTGATCAAATTTTAAAACTGTATGTAGAAAAATAAAAAAGAAATGAAGAAGGTATACCTAGCGGATAAAAGAATAAGTTGTTGGGAGAGGGATGGGGGAATGCAGCAGGCGGTATCAATTAAGGCAGAGAAAAACAATCAATGGACCAACTCATATTGCAAGTCTTCAGTCTTACAGTCTGCAGACAAAGACCAGAATCAGAATAACGAAAAAGTATTTATACTTCAAAGAACTGAATAAATTACATGAAAGGATCAAGAAAGAAATACATATTTGAAAATCTCCCAAACTTCCAAACATCATTTCCATAATTGTATTATAGAATTGAAACATTTGATTAGTGTTGGGCAAAACCAATAGAAATACACAGTCACAGGCCAACAAATTAGAAGAACACAAATTCTCATTCACCAGATGATGGAAAATTGCACATACTTCAACTACAACCATCAAAACAGCAACAGCCAAACCTCAATCTCATTATATGCATCACATATTGTTATCAAAAGCATCGTAAAAAGAACCCCACGAAAACAGGTATCCAAACATTTGGAGCTTCCGAGAGTGCCAACTTAGCACAAAATAAAAAAACAAACAGACAACAGGAAAGAAAAAGTTAGGTCAAGATCTGCAAACATTTGTGTATGTCATTCATCAACTTGCCTTAAAAAATGCAAATAAATCATACACCTGCTCCAAATGTTCATGATGAAAGTAATATAACCAAATGGCTTATGCATAGAATTCAAAACTGAACTTTACTTACTCTTAAGTTCCATCAATAAAATAATGGCCAATTTACCAAAAATCATTTTGGGCTTTCCTGCTCTTCCAGTCACTATAGCAGTGGCATGATAGTGATCACCAAAGAGACATGTCTTCCAATGCAAATGGGTTTCTTCCAACATTTGAGCAGTTTTCACTTTAAAGAAAAAGGATCCAAATAATTTAAGAGCTCTATATCATCGAGCTGCAACATAATCCTAAAACCACAAAGGAAACGATGAGATAATTGTCTCAAATTAAGGGAACATAATACAATTCTAGAGACTCGTGAAATTCCAATGAGCACTGCCTTCATAAAAGGTTACTTATTGTCCAAAAGATTGCAGTGGGAGTATCATTGAAAGCTACTCTTGCTAGATCAAAATCACAAATCTTGAGTTTAAATTCAGCATTAGCTTACAGTTCATCTCGTTTACATAAAGCTAAACCATGCTAATTCTTATTATAAATATGCAGATCAAAATTACTCTATTAGCAAAATCTTACAGACTCTAATTTGAACTCAGCCTTCAGAACAATCAAATCAGAATTAAAAAGCACAAACCTTTGCAAGGATGACATCCAACAATTTAACACCACCTTTTGCATCACAAACATCCTGCTGATGGCTGTACAAATCCCACAAGTCCACAAGCAGTACATTTAAAAAAAAGATCCAATATTTGCAATAAAATAATGAAGGGTATACAAAAATCAAGACAAAAATTACCTGAACAACCTTCAAAGGGATCTAAAAAGACAGAATAACTTACTTCATGCCAGTGCCAGATACATCAAATTCCAAGTGGATGCAAGAATGATCATATTCATGTGTGTCTAGCTCTCTTTGAACAACAACATTCACCGTATTTCAATAAGTAATAAATATTGGGGGGAAAGAGATTAGCAACCCACCAAAATTTTGAAAAAGAAAGATATTTAAAAAAGAAGATGGATACTTTAGCCATATATTGCTGGGGAAAACTGAGATGTTAATGTTGGGGCAATAGAGGCCGGTCGGTGTTGGGGCAATCGTAGTGGACTTGCGATTGGCGACGCAGTGTAGACGTGCAGAGGCGCCCGGTGGCTTTGCAACAGGATGCTGAGCACCAGTGGTGGAGCAGCGCAATATATGAGATTGTGATTTTAGAAAATTTGAATTGCAAAATACACGACGCACTGGGTCGTCTTCTCCGATAAGCAAGGGCGGTGGACTCCTCGTTTTACAAAAAAGAATACTTCGAAAACAAAATTAGATTAAATGCGGTAATTAGTTGAAAAGGTGAAATATTTTATAATTAACTACCAATTTATAATTAATTTATTGACTAAAAATTTATTTTAAGGATGATATAGAAAGCATTGGGGTCACCGCATGTAAAAATGTTGTTCTTTTAGTTATATCTATATATTACAACCTATTCAATGATCGAAACCATCATTCCTCATAACGAGGCTTATTTATGAAGCGATGACTCGATCGCGAGCAATAAATGTTTTTAAATAAAATTCAATAATATTTCTATGTTGGTATAACTGAAATGAGAATTTTTTTTTTAAAAAATTACATAATGATCATCAGAAGTTAATGTTATAAAACACAACCAACGTAACAACAAAAATAATTTATGGATAGAAGGGTTTATCGAGAGCATAAAGTTGCCCGACTCAAAATCGAATGGAAAATTTATTTTGCACAAATAGGGTTTTAATGGAGTTTTATAAATTCATTAGTTTTAAAAATATTTATAGAGAGGTTATTGGTCTGAGATACTGCGAACTAAATTAGTGTAACGCACTGTTCACTTTTCTTAATGTTTTGTCATGCTGTAAAGACATCTATATCGAAGTTATGTGATGAAAGGGTGGCATTGCATGATGATGAATCAGCAAGTGGAGATATACTATCCTAAGCATCCAATCAAACAATTGGAACATTTGAGGTTGGCATTGGATTATCTGATTAATTACACAAATAAACTCATCAAACACTGTTTGTTTGTGGTTGACGAAATTCATTCGTTAAGGAGTGGATCAGAAGTGGAGAGTGTAACTGGGCACGGCGGTTGTCTGGCTATATATAAAGGGAGGAGTTACCAACATCAAGAGGATATCGGTTAGGAAAGATCTGGCATTGAACCATGGACAATAATATATAAATAGCGAATTCAACAAAATTAATGAAGAGCTAGAGGCCATGAAAGCTAACTTTAAATACGCACAAGCTCAGAATAGTGAGCTCAACATAGGATTATTTATGAAGTGAGTCTATTGCTATCGATAAAAATTTTAAGTGTAAAATTTAATAATATTGGTATGTAGTTATAATTGAAATGTAATTTTTTTAAAAAAATTATAAAATGATCATCAGAAATTGATGTTATAATACACAACATAATAACAAAAATAATTTATAGACAGAAGAGTAGACAAGAGAGTAGACAGAAGAGTCGATGGCCAGCATAAGGTTGCTCGATTCAAATCAAAAGTGACTCTCAAAGATGGCGATAATTTTACAAACAAAACTGAGCCGCTCTATGTTTATATTCCTAATATATATGAGAAATGTCAGAATTTCTAACTCTTAACTTTTCCAACTATAAATAAGGAAACGTGAGTTGCTATATCTTACTGTTTAAATATTTTTACGATGCACAATTTTAAATAAGTAATCATATTTTCTTAGTAAGATTTTACATATAAATTAAATTAAAATTTAATTTGATTTACTACTTTTTTAATAAGTAGTAGATGTTTATATATTTATATGAAAATAGCATAGTATATTTTTTATGCATAAACACTACCATTTTTAAATAATGTATTGATGAAAGTATAAAATGTATTCATAATTAATCCATAATTATATAATAAATGTTAGTAATTTTTTTTTTAATGAAATACTAAAAATATTCTAAATTAGAAGTGAAATGAAAATAGTAAAAGTTATCTTTCACCGACCGGACATCTCGTGCATAATTTTTCACTCCAAAATTTATATCATCCAAGAACATTAAAAAAAAATATTTCCTCAAAGTAATTATTAATTTCAAGGCACATTATATTTACGTTCTTCTATTTTTCTATATTATTTTTACTTAAATCTTTGGATATGGTTTCCTGTGAGGCAGCCTAAACTTTATGCAGAGAACAAGGCAAACCACCTTGCTGTAAAAATTGGGGCCTGGGCGTAATTTTTTTTCCGGCGCTATATTTGGAAAGACCGAGAAATTAGAGGGGCTGATGTGAACATTTGGAAATAAAATATCACAAACACACAAAAATAGATTTTTCTTTCTTTCTCTCTAATTTCTAATCTCTAATCTCATATTCCGAAATTCGCTCAATCTGAAGCTCATCAAACCTTGATGAAATCTGGACGACTTTACCTCCAATCTCGACGATTTCAGCTCTGATCCCTACGAATTCAAAAGTTGAGCACGAATGAAGCTTCAAACAATGAAGATTCCAACTGGTTAACAAATTTCTTCAAAAACCTGCTTTAATTTGTTCATGAATGCGATAGAAAGATGTTCTAATTGATCGAATTAACGGGAAAAACAAGTTGCGTGAATCTCACCATCAAAATCAGGAACTTAATCTGACATTACATCAAAATTAGGAATTTCAAAAAGGAACTTGCTCTGAGAAAAATGAGATTATACAAATCACAGGTAATGTCGATGAAGAATTGAGGCTTATTGTTTCATATAAGATGTACATATACACAGAATGAAGTCTAGTACATTCTGGTGTAACTAAGAATCCTTGCTCAGCATATGAATGATGTTCTCTATTTTTTAGTTAATGTTCATTGATCTAATAGCATGAAATTTCTATCTTTCCTACTGATGTTCATGTTTATCTTGATGATGTGACAATTTATAGCAAGAAATTATGTTTTTTACTACTGTTGTTTACAGTACATGATCATGAGGATGCTGTTTTTTTGTTTAGTTATTCATAATATGTTATGAGGTTCCTATTTTATGTACCGAGATTTAAATATAGACGTTGAGGTACACTGTAGCTCTTGTTTGATGTTTCAAAAACAGGACCTGAAGCAGTCATGTTTGGATGTGCTTTCATCAACGATTACACAGTAGAAACCTTTGTATGGTTGTTGAACACATTAAAAAAATCTATGGGAGAAATGAAGACTATCACTATTTTAACAGATCAGGACCAGGCTATGTCAAAAGCAATACAAGAGGTATAATACATATACATTTGTTTTCTTACTTATGTTTCAATAATATATGACAAGGTTTAATTGTTTGCTGATGATGTTTAGCTAATCTTAAATGAGTTTTCTTTTTTCCCAGATAATGTTTGAGAAACTCCACCTGAGCTTGCTATTTTTATTTATTTATTTATTTATAGATGTACCCCAACACAAGACATAGACTTTGTATTTGTAATTTGAAACAAAATACCATGAGCCACTACGGTAATTTGAGGAGCGACTATGAATTCAGCAAAGCATTTGACAAGTGCCTGATGTTCTGCTCAGATGAGGAAGAATTCAAAAAAGACTGGGCAGAAATGATCTACAATTATGATCTACAAAACCATTCTTGATTCAAGCGATTGTACATGCTACGAGATAAATGGTGCACTGCATTAAGCAAGGACTACTTCTCAGCAAGGACATTATATTCACAAAGAAGTGAGAGTACAAATGTTGCTGTCAGTTTCAAAGCATCAAAGACTATGAGCCTCGTCAAATTTTATCAGATTTACTGTGCCAAAATCGACAACTGGAGAACCAAGGAAATAGAGAAAGAGTTCTACTGTTCCAGAATAAGACCAAAAGAAGAAGAAGAAGGTCCATCAATCCTTAAACACACATCAAGAATATACACAAACAGGATTAACAAGGATTTAATGCTACAATGGGATATCAGAATAACATCAAGAGCATATCTGGGAATGAACAGAGGAACCCTCTACATTTATGAAGTTTTGCACGAAACCAGTAATCAGCTCTATACACAAAGCTAACAGCAACTCAACAAACAAAAGTGAAATGTTCTTGCAAACACTTTGATAAAGTCTGGTTCCTCTACAACAACAGCATACGTGTATTGCACACGTTGAATGAAACAAGAATCCCAAACGAGTACATAATCTTGAGATGGACTAACATGACAAAAATGGAAATTTGGAACAACAAGACAAAGAGCATAGGCACAAAACAGGGAATAAAAAATGTCAATAAATATAACATTCTGAATGAGGTTAAAATTTATAATAGAGATGTTTTCAATACCAATTATGCTGTTTAGTGAATTCTAGATGACCTCTTCTAAATTAAATAGTAGCATGATCTGTATCTGAGATTATTTTGTACTTTTGTTGATGTGCCTATGATACTGAATGAGGTTTCCATAATAGATAATAATGTTCCAATTTTTAAACCCTGCCGTTATTCCATACTAACATGGCCATATACTTATCAAAAATGTTTCCTTGATTGCTAGGCTCCAGAACTGAGAGACAGAATACCATGGCGTCTACAGATGACAAGGAAATTTTACAATTTGGTGTTGAAGAGTGAGGAAAACATTGAAGCAAGAAGAATACTAGAAGAAACTTTTGATACACACTCAACCACCATCAACGTCCTAACCTCACACATTGTCGAAGACACTACACTTTCAAAAACCAGCACGACAACATAAACAGAATGCATACTTGCACCAACTGCCCTTAATCCAAAATACACAGACAAATGGAAGAAGAAAAAGAGCAAAATCAACAACTGAAAGGAAGAAGCCAAGTGTTGATAAATTTGGATCCAGGACACCAAACACACACCTATTTTAATCCATTCAGTGTCAAAATGGAGTTATTGTTTTAGATTTTTTATATTATACTATATTGAAGTACTGTGAATGTCTATTCAGTCGAAATTATGAGAACATTATTTTATTATGTAAAAACCTTATTTTCCGTTGAGGAACATCAATAGCTTCTATCAAAGCACTTTAAAAAGTTATGCTGATATTTCAATAATACAAGTTGAGGTTACAGTTTTTGAAATTGATGTTTACCATTTCTTTTTATGATTACCTAGTAGTATTTAAGTTCATTTCTGAAAAAACTTTATTTCCAAAATAAAAGCTGTACAAAGTCCGTAGAGGAACAACAGTATGTAGTAAATGAAGCTCAATCCATTACAAATGAAACTCAATATATAAACTGAAACTTCTTCATTAATAAAATATTCAGATTACAACAAAAAATTGAAATACATAAAACTAATCAGAAGCTATAACAATCCACAATGACTCGTATCCATATGTGAAACGACAAGGAAGACTAGGATCTAAAACCTCTATCGTTCCATATTTAAACTCATAAGTAGAAACATATCTCCCTTCACCAACCCAAAAAAGTTCATGCATTAATTAACCAGTATAGTAGACAGAGTTCAGCTTCAATGTACCCTCGGGAGCTGATGACAAATCCACCATGAAAGCCGCTTTGTCACCCAAAAACAATGGATCGCTTCCTAACTCATGAATCACCATAAACAGTCTATTCTCAACATCTATTTCAAATATATCAAAAGAAGTAATAACAAAAGATTGGCGGAGCCTAACCAAAACAAGCCTTCCATTAGACGATTCAGCCAAACATTACTTAGCATGGTGAAAGTCGTAATAATACCCAGGAATATTAGCAACCAGTACATGAAACTCATCAATTTCTGCCCGAATGGATCACAATACCAAACAGTCGTAACACCACCTTCAGTTTTAGAAACGGTGTAAAATCTACAATTTTAGTAATTAACATCAATAAATTCCACACTAGCGTCAATTCTAGACCATGTATGATCAACTGATCAATAAATTCCTAAAGTTCCATCCAAACAAACAACCATAAGATGAAAAGTAGAAGCAGAAACCAAATTAACTAATAATGCACCCTTCCTAGTGTAGTTACCTCCATCGAGAAAATTATAATAATAGTGCAGGAGCTACATTCTGGTATTTGAGTATGGGTTGAACAAAAATCCTTAACCTAACTCTAACACAAGAAACCACCTGAAATGTACCTCAATACACATTCTGCCTACAAGTTCCAGAAGATGAAGCCTCATCAAATTTTTTCTCTTCATCAAGTAGAAGAAGTAACATTCAACACCATCATGGACCATTGGACCCATCAACATAGGGAGCAAACGACCATTGAATGAATTCCTATCGACTGCATTGTGCCAAAATTGACATACTTCTCTCATTGAAAGAAAACCAGAGAAGAGAAGAAATTTCAAAGAAATTTCAAAGAAATTTCTAAAAGCATTTCAACGGACAAGATATAACCATTAGAAGCCATTTTGAAAGAGTTAAGGATGTATAGAAAGCTGAATGCAAAATCTAAGTGAAGAAGGTAGAATGCAAAAGCTAATATTTCAACTAATGTAGAAAGAGAGGAATTTGAAGAGTTTAACTGTTGGGAAGAGGGAAAAACATCTTAGAGAAATGGAAATGTTTAATGTTTATCAAAATTGTAAAAATGCAGTAAAAGCTATAAAAATTGAAAAGTAACAAAAACTGAAAAACACTAATTTAAAATTGAAATAAGAAAAGTCAATACCATTTAAAAGAAACTCATTACCGCTAATAGAAACGTCAATTAATCAAATATATACTGAATATATATCCCCTATTTTCTAGCATCACCGACACACCTCTTTCACTACTACAAAATATGCATTATCCCATGATTTCCATTGCCACATTCTCCACTACTTTCACAACTTCCATAAAACATGGGAAGTGGGTTCCTTTTTAATTACATTTTCCATTTATTTTATATTGTTAATGAAAACATCATAAAAAAGAATGAACGTCGTCACAAAATACATGAAACTCATACATTGACACTACTTGTCTTATATCGAAGATATTAATAATTAATAGCTTGAAATGTTGCTTATTGGAAAAGAGAAACATAACTGGTTAGGTAAAATGATTACAACAACTGAAAAAGTGTATCAAAAAAAATAAAGCTTGAACAGTTAAAAAAACTGAGAATTAAAATCATACAATGTCATCATCAAGAAAAGGAACCTCATTACCTAACAAAGAAACTGCAACTACCGAAAACAATCTAACTAAATACACACTTCAAGTCATCATTCTGAAAATTCACCAACCAAAAGAAAATTCAACACATAAAAAATCTTAAATATTCCATTCAGCAAATAAACATTACAAATCCTAAACCAAAAGATGCTACAACTACAGAATCCCATCATCATTTTGGCTATTATGAATGAAGCTAAAAAGATCAAATGATGGAATATCAGAAGCCCCAACATCCACAACAACCTTTGCCTTTTTGTCAAACACATCCTTGATCATTGCATCCATTTGAGAAAGTGTAGACAGCGAGAAATAGTCATCCAGAAGAATTCAAATTTAGGAAATGAAACAGTGGGACATCCTTCTTTGCCCTTAGGCTTGCCTGCTTCATTTACTTTTTGGCTGTCTGTTTAAGTGCTTTTTCACTAATCTTATAAAAAGATTCAGGGAATCACTCACTTGAAATTGAAACAAGCCTCTTTAATTTCTTCATCGCAACTTCCAAAAACTACCAAAACAGAGATGGAAAAAAGAATCATTACATCATAAACATCAGATCAACTTAAAACACAATAAAAAGACAAGTAACATAACAAAAACCCACAAACATCGTCAAATATATATACATACACACACACATATATATATATACATACACACACACACATATATATATACATATATATACATATATATATATATATATTGAATCACAGCTTGAAAACAATAAATCTCATTAAATAAAATGGACTTTAACAATAACTCAACTAAAAATTCAAACAATGCAGCAGTTTCGAATTTGTTATCACAACAAAAAAACAATAACTCAGCACCATTAAGGATTCAAACTGAACCTCAATAAAATCAGAAAACCAAGGGAAAAAACAACACAATCAAGAAGCATGAAAAATGAGAAACCTAACCATACAAAACTGAACCTCATAATATAAAATCAAAACATCAGCACAAAAAACTGGTAAAAAAACACCGGAGTTAAACAATAAATATGAAAACTTACACTTTTTACAGTGCGCTCAATTTCCTCACCATGCTCTACACCAACAGGCAACTCCAAATTAATAAAATGACGCTTGCTGCTCTTCGAAGATGATGCTCCAGCAGTAGAATAAGGATTCTTTGTGATCGAAACCCCACCAACCATAACCCCATTCTTACTCATTGGAAACTGATGACTACATCTCAGGAAACAAGCATAACCTCCACGATGATATAAATGACAGCGCTTCTTCACATTTTTAGTATCCCAACGTTTGTGCAATGGAAGGTTAATCACATCATTAAATCCCGAAACTGGATAACGATAAAAGAAGACAAGAAGTGGGATGATCAAACATGCATTCACAAAATTGAACTTCTGTGAATACTGAATCCTATAAATACTCCCACGGAACCTCTTCCACACAAATCCACACCAATCAAAACTAGAAATCTAATCAACATTTTCTAAGGAACTCACAATATGCAAATCTGCAGTGCTACGAGCAATAGGAGCTAAAAAACACGCCAAGGCAAACATTACTAAAACACGCTTAAACTCGGGAATTTCATCTTCCACCAAAACCTAATGGAATTATCATCAACATCAGCAACCTTACCTAAACCCTTATGACTCACCTCAATAACAGCCTTGTCAGAAAAAGAAGCCGAAACATATCAAATATATCATTCTTATCTAGTGAATATTTGTCACTACCAACCTCTTGGACTTGAGCAG
Source organism: Rubia tinctorum (assembly GCA_032355605.1). Classification (NCBI taxonomy): domain Eukaryota; kingdom Viridiplantae; phylum Streptophyta; class Magnoliopsida; order Gentianales; family Rubiaceae; genus Rubia; species Rubia tinctorum. Next base: position 4,852 of record JAULKM010149209.1, on the reverse strand, counting down.
TAGAATTAAAGTTCTGTATCAAAATCTGAACAAAATCTTTAGGCACGTGCTTAATACTAAACCTCAACAAACCACCAAATCCAATCTGTTCAATAGCTTTAATCTGAGATGGTTTCAATTCATCAAAAACCCCAACAAATTTCGAAACCATGCAGGTGGTCTTAAATTTTGAGTTGGGGAAAAAGTATGAAAAAGATGAACCTAAGAAAGTAGACCTATACATGAAATGAATGAAAAACTATGTATACATAACCAAAACCTCATTTGAAAAGTAGAAAACACCAACAACATATAAAAAAACAACCCATGCACCTTCTTAAAAATTCATGATTAGAAACTTGTTAAAACAATTTGAAAAATCAAAACCATTGATAAAACATATTTAGCATAGAACATCAATATCCAAAACAAAACCTTATCGCGAGGAAAAAAGATAATTGAACCATAAAACTAGAAACTCACATATCATCAAGGCATGCGTCATTGATTTCAATTTTTTCTTTCTTTTCAGACTTCTTTACTACTGGAGAAATCTCAGCTCTTCACTTCCCACCGACTTTCTTTTCCACACCCTTCTTCAAAAGGGATCATTTTTCCTCAGCAATTTTTCGAACAACCTTACCCAAAAAACCATCAACACTTTCAGGGTCTAGGTCTTTCGAAAATGAAGGCTTCATCCTTACATTCGAATACCTTGAAGTTGCATCCTTAAACAACATACCCTTCACAAAATCCTTCTTTTTATCCTTTCCAGTCCTAGAACACGTAGCCTTTGACTACTTCACTTGTTAACATTTAATATAGGATCAGGATTCTTCTTTTAAAGTTAAAAATGAGGGGACTGAGACAATGCTTATTTCAAAATATCAGAATCATCTTCCTTATCAGGAGCTTCTTCTACATCCTCATTTCTAGATTCTGGCAACTGAATATCCTCTAAATGCACATCACTTGAAAAATTCATCGCAACCATAAAGCAAGCAACATGAAAAAACATAATCAAGATATATGATAGCAAAAATACACATAAAAACAACACAGTTTTAATAAGTAAAGAAAAACATCAAAAGTCACCGTTCACAGCAGCATTCAAAAAGTCTTCTGCTAGCTTTGGATTCACTTCAATAGACTTCTTAGGAACCTTATTCAAATCCTTATTAACCTCATTGCCATTGGAATCTACATTTGCAGTACCAGACTGCATTCCTGATCTAACATTCAACTCAATACCACGTTCAGGACCTGTATAAAAAAACAAGGAAATGTAAATAACATGAAAAAGACCATCACAAAAAATGCAACATAACACGTAAAAAAACTTACTGGAAACAAGATCACATTCATGTAGAACCTTATGGGCTACCATCTTCTTCCTCATGCTGGACAGAGAAGGAAAATTTTAACTACTCCACAGTTATGAAAAACTTTACAAGTAGGCACAACAACATGCTCCACTGAAATAAACACAATAACATCAACAAAGTACTAAATCAAACAAATAGTGAAGCAAATAACAAAAAAAGTACCCTCACTATCAGGAGTTGAAGGACCTTCAGTAGGTGGTACCTCAACAAAAGTTGGTGTTACCTCAAAAGCAGAAACTACAGCTGGTGGAACCACAACAGAACATGGTGGAACCTCAACTACTGGAACCTCAACTAGACCTGGTGGCACATCAGCAGGAATTGGTGTAAACTCAACAGGAGTAGATGGAATCTCATCAGAATTAGGTACAACCATCTAAACAACTGGAGCATCAACATTTTGGAAACCAGCCACAGTCGATCCTGAAAAAAACAAAAGAACAATAAAAAAATAGAAAAATGAAGCATCGACAAACAAAGATGAAAATTTAAAACATAAATGACTTACAACCCTCTGCAACATTTTTAGGAACAACATTTTTCTCAACAGCAACAGAAGCAACAACATCATCAGAAATTGCCACATTAACATCAGAAGCCACATCTTGATCCTCATAACAATAATAACTAGCATCACAAGTTCCCAAACCATCCATTTTAACCTTTTCGACTCACAACAGTCTCAGAAACAATTGAACCAATACCAAAACTCGAAAACAGAAAAATCAACAAACAGAAAAAGGTAACATAAAAGAATAGAAAATGTAACATGAAATATGAACTACTACAAATTAGAGCTATTGTAACAGTTTTCTTTACAATAGTTATTTAAAATGTTACAATAATTTATAAAGTGTTACTTAAACTTTTGAAAAGTGTTACATAAAAATTGAAAAGTGTTACTAAATGTTAAAAAGTGTTACACTAGATATAATGTAACATCGCATAAAGTAATACTCGTGAAAGTGTTACAATAGGTTTAAAGTGTAACAATAACACCTAAAGTAACACTTTTACAAGAATTACCTTAGACGATGTTACATTAGGCGTAACGTAACACTTTTTATAATTTAGGTAACATTTTTGAATATTTATGTAACACTTTTCCAAAGTTTAACTAACACTTCATAAGATATTGTAACATTTTAAATAAGTGTTGCAAGAAAGTGTTAAATTAGCCTTAGTTTGTAGTAGTGATGAAATACTAATTGCCCTCGTCACCATCCATACCATTCAGTAAGGAAAATTTCATTTTCATTGTCAGAAACAACATCATGAACCTTATCAACCTCAACACCAACATTTGAACCTATATCAAAAACAAAAGATACCATCAGCAAAGTGCAAAAATTAACATCAACAAAAAACAACAAAAATACAAAATCAAACACTTACAACTAGCATCCAAACTTGATGCAGCATCCAACAATTCTTTCAAATCAACACCCTCATATTTAGAAATTCTCTGCATATTACGAGACTTCGTAATTCTTGACATCGAACGCACAGTTTCTTTAGACCTTTCTTTAGACCTTCTTCTTCTACCACTAGCTATCTTTTCTCTTCGGTTGCCGGCGTACAACTAGAACATACTCCTCAATATGTAGGATTTGATGAACTAGTCTGCGGTAAGTTCAATTTACCTATACGACTTTGCATTATGTCAATTTGTGTACGTGTGCGTGTCGAACGCCGAGGTCCAACAATAGGTGACTTAGAAGGTGCTGTTAAAAAAAGAACAAAACAACCAGATGGTAAAACACAGTAAGATTGGTATAAACTTTATCAGGTAAAAAAATGTCAAACCATTAAAAATAAAACTCATCAACATGTTTCCAAGAAACATACCTCAACATATTAGACGTGAACCTCAAAAATAAATTCACATCAATCAAACCTCAAATTAATAGAATGAACAACGAACAACGAATGACAAACATCAATATATTTAGCATGAACCTCAGCAGCTACACATAAATGTCAAACTATAAAGGGCAAACCTCATAACAACTTACTGAAAACCACAACTCAACTTATTAGACATGAACCTCAACACTAAATCCACATAAATCAACATCAGATGGCAAAACATCAATGAATTTAGCATAAACCTCAGAAACTACACATAAATGTCAAACAATAAAGATAAAACCTCATCAAAAGGTTATAAAAAATAACACCTCAACATGTTAGACATAAAACTCAACGATAAAGTCACATAAATCAATCCTCAATTAATTACAATGAACCACAGATTACAAAACTCAATAGTTTTGGTATAAACCTCAACATATCTAATACTAAATTATGATAATCAATATCCACACATGAATGTCAAACACTGAAGGAAAGACCTCATCAATAAAATCACCAAAATGCACACCTCAATATGTAAAACATGAATCTCAAAATCACATAAGTTGAACCTCAAATCATTACAAACAAATCTCACCGGACTACAAAATCATGAAGAACATTCAAACTAAAATTTTAAAACGATAAAATTGCACACAAACAGCAAAAAAAAAAGAGACAAAATTGAACACATAAGACACAACAATCCAGAAAAAAAGTAGAAAACCAAAAACAGAGGAAAAATGAACTAAAACATGTCATGAAACATCAAAAACATCATCGAACAAACATGAAATCCAAAAATAAAATTTTTAAAAACCTGAAACATGTTCCAGCCCCGATTTGGAAGGAGAAACCTACTCACACTTCATACGAACCACATACTTCAACAAAAAACGAAGAACACAATAGTTAGGGCAAAATGCACAGTAAATACACACAAGTGAACTGAAATCAAAGAATGCCAAAAAATAAAGAAATTAAATGTACACAATGAATATCAGGTGGAATGCAGCAATTCGCAGCAATGTCCGGCGAAAGTTGATGGTTACCAGTGGTTTTCGCCGTTTTCTAGCGGTTTCCCGGTAGTTGCTGCGTGTCAACTCTGTGTTTTTGCAAAATTCAAAAATGAGTGAAATAAATATAATTCGAAATCTGAATTTAATATATATAACAATACCAAATTTTCTTAAATTTCACGAGAAACCCTCCACTTTCTAAGTCTATTTTAAAAAGAACCCCACCCTGATTTAAGCTACACGTAATTGCATAAAAGATCCTTGCTAAAGTTTAGTCTTCCTGAAACAAGACTTTGTGAAATCGTTGGGGTGAAAATAATAAAATGAAAATTTTAATTTTTATGTCAAATTATATGTTGAAGATCTAAATTTTGAAACATTTTTAAATAGAATGTAAAAGTTCATAACAAAATTTTTAATCGAAAGTTTAATTTTTATCCAATTTCATTATTAAGCAACTCATCATCATTATAGTATAAGGAAATTTTCATAGTTTTAAAAATCTTTTCAAATATATTTTAAAATAATAATAAGAGTGCGTCTTTTGAAAGACGGTCTTTCCATAAGTCATGGAAAGACCAAGGTTTAAAGTGTAAATTAGAAGAAATTAAGATA
>JAULKM010149189.1:0-17436 GCA_032355605.1 Rubia tinctorum | reverse complement strand
TGACAGTTGAATTTCGGAAAGACAAATGTGTGGTTAGACATGGTGATGACAAAGTACTTTCCGGTGTTCGATCATCAAATAATTGTTATCTTTTGGAACAAGAAATTCGATGCTTGAGTTCAAGACAAGATGAATGCACACTATGGTGACTACACAGGTGTGATGGTAGCAGTGAGGGAGGGGGTATTAATATCAACAACAGAGCAGACATAGTCTTCCAAATATTTAGGAGGTCGACGATCTCGAACACTGTGTCGTACAGAAGGCAGCTCGACCGTAGGAGGTGGCGCCGGAGACTGAACCGGCGAGGCAAGCTACAAAGGATAAGTAGGCAGAGGAGACGCCACCTCGGATGGTGATGGTGACACTAACATATTTTCAGGTGGTGCAGGAGGTGCATGGTGACCGGCGATCGGCAGCGTGTGAAACACGTGCAGTTGGGATGACGGCGACGCATGCAGTGCATCTGAGATCGGGTCGATCAGCGGCAAAGAAAGACAATGATCTGAATCAAGAGCCACTGTTGGCGGTGGGTACTCCAGTGGTGGCGGAGTGTCCGACGGCGGGGTGATGTCCGACATCGGTGATGGTAGAGTAGTATATGGCACAACGTACGGAAACTGGCCTTCATAAAAGTCAGCATCCCAATTGTTGAAAAAGGTACTTGATTCCAAATCATAAAGGCGATATCCTTTCTTGTCAGCAGGATACCCAAGAAAAACACATCGCCTACTCCTTAGAGAAAATTTGTCACGATATTTGAGAATGTAGGAGGCATAACACAAGCAACCAAAAATTTTCAGAAGGTTGTAGCTTGGAGTACGTCCATAGAGTAACTTAAATAGTGCACGACCATTGAGTTACTTTGTCGGTGTCCAGTTGATCTAATATGCAACTGTAAGAACACATTCTCCTTATAATTCAATCGGCAGATTAGCTTGAAAGTGCAAAGCACGAGCCACATTTAACATATGACGATGCTTGCACTCAACCCGACCATTCTTCTGTGGTGTATCAACCATAGATGTCTCAAAAATAATCCCAAATTAAGTAGCAACTGTCGGAAACAACTGTGAGATATGAGACTGAACGCGCGTATCCAGCAGACGAACCCAATAAACTCCCCTTCTGTTCACCCACACCAATCACAATTCTTGTACTGATTTTCTATAATATGCAATAATTTTCAGTAAGCAAAACTAGACATTTTAAAGCAGACAACAATCTATAGCATGATAATAAGTCGCATCGTAGTGTAGGTATATAAAGCACACGAATAAGAGTGATATCTCCAAAACGCAAAGAACCATATTGTGCAGCAGATAACAGAGATCCATCAGGTAGTACAACATTAATAGAATAGGTAGTATCAGTAATGTCAATCAGATAACTTTTGTCACCAGTCATGTGATACGAGACTCCCGAATCGAGAATTCAAGGTAAAGTAGGCTTACCTGACCCATGATTAGAAGGGTAATTTAACTGATTAAATTAATTAAGGGTCGTACTCCATTGTTCGTCAGACAGAGAATGTCTGAAATCAGATCGGACAAGGGAAAAAGCCATACCACAATTTATTTATTTATTTATTTAAAAAGTCATAACACAAATTATCTATTTATTTATTTATAAATAAATAAAATAAATTGCAAAAGAACAACAACTAAATCACCAAAAATCCTAGGATCAACCAAACGGCCAGAACAACAGGAAGGGAGACCTGGAATGCGCATGTAAACACACACTTAAGGAAGGGAAGGTGCATCTCTGCAATGGCACGTGTAAGCACGCGCTTCTGGTAGGGAGGTCGCACGCCTTGTCATTTCGAGTTGGAACGCCGAACGACGGTAGAGTAGTAGCACACAGACTTGATCAAAGTAGCAAGAACGGAGGCACGAACGGAGTTGAGGCTCGTCGACGGCGGATCAGAGGACTTGATCAGAGCGCTAAAAATTGAGGCTCGTCGACGGCGAAGCAGAGGACTTGATTGGTTAGAATAATAGACAATGGACACCAACAGGAACGAAGGCAGACAGACGGAGTTGAGGCTCGTCGGCGGCGGATTAGAGGACTTGATCGGAGAGCAGTTGAGCAAATTCATGGCGGAAAGGCAGATTCACCTTTTTTAATTTAAGAAAAGCAGCTCGGATCGGTGGCACGTGGAGGTCACGCGCAGACGACGACAACGACGTTTGCGAAAAATTTAGGGCATTGGATTTCAGGATTTTAAACTCTGATACCGTGTAAAAAATAAATGTAATAATGTGTGTTTGTATTTATGTTATGAGTCTTATTATATAGAGGTACACATATTTATACATGAAAAAAATCTAATCTAATTACCGTTTCAAGAAATATTATGTTTCCTCAATGCTAGGAAACCAATACGATAGCAGGCAACTTTGCATATGGATCATGCAACACCAATTCCAACTCATGACCAACGGAGATTAAAAAATTATAATTAATGTCCAAATCATTTGCTAGATTTACTAGTCAAGGCAATGTAGGAATAATCCAAGCCTTTTTGAACAAAAAATGTTTGAACTTAATTTTATTGGATGACTCATGGCAAAATCCATATATTTAAGGGCATTTGTTTTGGTAATTTTCGTGAAAGATAATAATATAATATTGAACGTCATCTTCAAATAATGAAGTGGCTAGCCAGTAGTGCTGGAAATCATGTTCACGTAATTAGGAAATTCTAATTATTGTTTCTTTCGGGAAAATTTATAGAATGTGAAGGTCTTTCCACAAGTTATGAAAAAATTAAAGTTTAAACTGTAAATGACAAGGTAAAATTTTTGAGTAGAAATAATCGGGTCATAAACTTATAACTACTGCACGTTGTACAATAATTTTTTTTATATTTCAATTAAAATATTTTACATTTTTGTCATTATAATTGAACCCGACTTTCCATATGAAATTTATAATCTATTATGGTCAAAAATCAAAATGATTGACGCTTATTTTCACCGTATTATGTTATAAGAATGCTGTTTTGTTGAATCTATTTGGTGATATCTACATTTGACTGCATACATTAGCTCTAACCTTAGTGGACGTGAATTTGCTTCTAGATTAAGAAAGAAAGTATACCCCCTCCCCTTTTTTATTTCAAGATGTCATTTTTCTCTCTCTAGTCTTTCCTATTATATTCACTTAATAATATCATTTTATTATACAAAATAAATTCATTTCTGATTACGTGCTGTATTGAATTATACTACTTTTTCTCCGTAAGAAAATGTTCACAGTGATGAGATCATGATGTGTATATATATATATATATATATATATATATATATTGAATTGAGCATAATTTCAAAGATGTGAGAAAAAAATGAGCTGGGAAAATAAATTTAATTGTTTTCAAAATGGAAAACATGAACGAGCAATCACGTGGTCAGATTTTTTTCGTTTAGATTTTGTGACAAATCGAAGTCTTTGGTCAATATCACGACTCTTAAATGCGCCTTTTTTTATGCCTATTATTATACAAGACATGGGCCAAAATCTTCTTTGAACTTGAATTTCCTTCCTTGAGACAAAATAGGTTCTACTCTATCTATCTGTTTTGTTATTTATGACACATTTACTATAAATGTACATATTTTTTTAATTTGACATACTTTTATTTTTGGCAAGCTTCCTTTAATTTCATCCATCCATCCATTCTACATTTTACTTTCTACATTCAATTTCATCTATTCATTTTTTCCACATAAATCCAAACAACTAAACATATGGTGCCATAAATAAAAAAACGGAGGGAGTATCATTACTCCATTCCCATATCATTTAATAGCAAGTAAAGTGTGTGTTTCATTAAAACTCATTGGCGATCCCAACCAACCATAAACAAGTAAACAACCGAGGCTTTATTTATTTCATATTCCATCATCGTACTTAAAGACGCACAAATTAGTTTTAGTTTTACTCAAAAGATCAAAAGCCAGAGAGTTCATTGTGGCCAGCTTCCAAAGTCTCAACCTCCCCGACACGCAGCCATGTGTCCGAGTCCTTTCCACCATCCTCGTACCTCAACAATACACCGAATAATATGTTTCCCTACCACGAGAACAAGAACCAAACATCAAACACAACTCATGCCAGCAACCATCTCAGTTTCTTCATCTCACGGTTTTCTACCCACCTTCATTCTCCTATGGGCAGCTAACGTGGACAATGGTTCCGTTGACCTTTGCACCACTCCACCATCGAAACTTAAATTAATCATATGGCACCCAGTGCATCCACCCAGTGAATACATGAAAAGGTGTAGTCTTTAGCTATTTGAAACAAGTTAAATGCTTGAATTCCAATCTTCAATAGCTGCTACTCACTACCCCAGAAAACACTGCAGCAAAAAAAGTGGGAAGCAGAAACTTACAGTCAACTTTTTGCCTCCAATTCTGAGACTTTTCCATTGATCTTCTACATACGCTTCTCCACCCATTACTACAAGGTTGGGACGAAACCTCGATGCATCAATTTGAATCAAATGTCCCTCAACACCCTTTTGCAGCTCTAATGATCAAACAATGAACAAAACAATAGAGACTATATTCAGGTCAATGAAATAGACTATCATTAATCAAGTAAATTAGTAATTTTGAGAAACTAAAGCTTGATATAACTCAAGAGGTTGTCAATGTATTCGACATACTTGAGCTTAATCTTTTATTCAGGTCAATGACACTTTCCTCAGAAATCAGCAAAAACCGTGCTTCATTTGCAAACTTCATTTTGGTCGTAAAATCTCTATGCAGCCCTGAGGTCAAATTACTGTCGAAGCAGCTGTAGCATTGTGGCCTGGAGCTCCTTAATAAAGTACAAGGACGACCAATGGCATTGCTATACCAGGTGTTGCCTTCATTGTGGTAACCGAGGACTTCAAACCTATTGAGCAAAGAAAATATATTCATAACGCAACCAATCAAATAATAGACTGCTATAGGGCTATGTAAGAGTAAAAGCAAGCTAACCTCAGCTACTACATCATAAACTCATGCAGGAATGCTACGATCACGTGTACCAAAATGAAACTGAATAACGGCAAAATCTTCAAACCTCTGAGTATGAATGTGGCAACCAATAAATCTGATCTCAGGTCAATCTGCAGCTTATCTCTGCAACGTGGTGATTGTACAAACAGTATTCCCAAATTTAGATCGACGAATGTGCTAATGTAGCACATATCCGGAACCTAAAGCCAGATTAAGGTTAAGTCGGGATTCTTAGTAGCGCCATAAAACTAGCTAGGTAAAACTATTGAGAAAAAAAGCAGCCACTAGGCTGCAACCTAAATTACCTTCTTTTGTGTCAGAATTTCACCACTGGGGCTCTTCAGAAGCCACTCCCGATCATGCAGCAGTCCTGATAACCAGAGGAGGGAGTTAAATGTTTTCCCAAACTATTCCAATGGGTTATGCACAGAAGAACTCCATAGCATAGTGACAGCTTATAGGTAGAAAGAAAATGTAAGCACACTGAAGTTGACCTGGGCTGGAACACTGAGTTTGCTCACAAGAAAAGATCAAACTTTAGTTTTATTTTCTATAATCAACGGATTAACCAGTCCCATGAATTGAGCTGTAGTGTAGGAAAATGTGCGCCGACAGAGATGTTTCTTCAAGCTCAGAAGGATCAAAATAGTAGGAAATTGGATGACAAACTTGTGTGCCAAACTCGAGGAACAGTCTGTTTTACCATTTCAACCTGTGTTTGTTTCTGGGAACCAAGTATGACCGGAATATATAGGCAAGAAAGAACTCACAGATAAAATGCAGTGATATAGTATGCAGCTGAGCTGACAGCAGTACCAGTACTGATAAGGGGCCAACTGTCTGCTTCAAAACCCATGCACGACTTCATAGGATAGATGGAAAGAGTATCTTCCATTGTTTCCTGCAATTTGAGAAAAGCAAAACAATTAAAGGTGAAGAACTATGTGGCCAACTGATAATGACAACTACAATAGTGATATTTCCTCCGGCTCACCAAAAAAGGAAGTTGGGCAACTACAGAATATCATACATACCTACGGCCCCTCTCCCTTTTCACAAGTTAAGAATAAAGGCCAATAGTAACCAAATGACGGGTAACCAGATGTTAATGAATACCTTCGCATCTTCCGAATTTGAGCGCCACTAGGCTTTCCATTTAAGAGTTCATTCATGATCATCCCAGCAACCCATGCCCAGCCTGGTAAGAGAATGATACAAAGATGAGTTAAAGACCAGGTTCTCCACAAAAGGACTGGTGAACTTAGAAAGGGAAAATAACTACCTCGAGGTTAGAAAGAAGATCTGAGTGAGACAAACCAAGATATTTCGCACATGCACCAGGATTGCAAAAACCTCCTGTCTAATGACAACAGAACCAATGGTCAAACACAGCAGAATACACACGTTCAGACTAACAATAACGAATGTAAATTCTGACATCAAAGGTGAACGGACAAAATCTAAACCACGATGATAATGGAAATAAGGAGAAAAAGCATCCACACTCTCTGCTAACTTTAAAAACAGCCATAATCAGCTACAAGAGGGAACTATCAGATTTTGGTAGCAGCACAGCAACATACGTATCATAAGTCCATCATGAAATGGCTTGGATGTATGACACCATAATTGAGACTTACAATTGAATTATCCTTGGTAAGATTCACTAATTCTACGTTGGATCGCAGACCTGAGAAGTTGCTCCTGTCAATCACTACCAATATGGTGTCATATCCATTTGAATCAGGAAGTCCCTCAATGAGATCCATAGTTAACTGTGTCCAGGGATGGTTAGGAATAGGTGACGGCTGAAGCAGGCCTGGTGATTTGCACTGTTCTGTTTTATGCCTTTGACCGGTTTCACAAGATCTGACATAGTCAATAATATCTTGTTTCATGCCCGACCAATGAAATAGAGTTAAAACCCTCTTAATGGTAGCTCTCTGTCCAGAATGCCCTCCAACAGGTGAGGGGTGCATAGCTTGTAATATTTCTTGTCTGCCTGTTCCATTGGAGCCAATGTAAATATTTTTTTTTGCTTCTTCAGTAAGCCATTAACACAACTGTACTCTAAATTGGCATCAGGAGTAAGAGTAGCAGCTATTGTTAGTGATTGTACCTCTTCTCTTCATCCTCCTCATAGCTGCTCTCAATCCAAAGGGGAGTTATAGAAGAAGAGATGGCACATAACTTTGTTGTTTTCTTCTGATCAGGATCAGCTGAGCTCCGAATATAAGTCTGACCTTTATCAGTAAAACTTCCATATTCAGTCATCCATGAAGGAGAACAATATCTCCATTTTGATCAGTATCTTCTTCAATAACATTCCTCCTAGATAGTACATCAGCAGCTCTATTCTCAGTACACCTTTTAAATTGTATCTCAAAACTAAGCCCCAATAGCTCAGTAATCCATTTATGTTGCTAGGCATTTGCCAATTTCTGGTCAAACGAGTACTTTAAACTCTGATGATCAGTTCTTATCATAAAATGACTTCCAACCAGATAGTTTTTCCACTTATCAACTGTCATCACAGGAGCAAGTAGTTCATTTTCATAAGTTGAGAGGCCTTTGTTTCTCTGACAGAATGACCTACTGAGAAAGGCAATACGCTGTCCTGATTACATTAACACTGCCCTCATAACCTGATCACAAGTATCAGCTTCAATAACAAAAGGCTTATCAAACTCGGGTAACTTCAATATAGTAGCTAGCACTGGTTAATGCATTTTTTCAGTTTATTAAAAGCCTCAGTAGCCAAAGGATTCCAACTGGATACATCTTTCTTGAGAAGATCATGTAAGGGGCTACATATACTGCCATAGTTCTTAATGAAACGTCTGTAATAACCAGTTAGCCCCCCTGAACTCTTTGACATTCTTAGGGATCTCCCAGTTAACAACACACACTCCACCTTACTGTTGTCCATCTCCACCCTAGCTGTAGATATAATATGACCCGAGTATTCAACTTTTTCTTGAGCAAAAATGCATTTACTCAGTTTAGCATACAGTTGATGATACCTCGGAACCTGTTGGACATGGTTCATATGAACATTCCAAGTCTTAATGTAAACCAAAATATCATCAAAGAAGACTAACACACTTTTTCTGAGCAAAGTTCGAAAAACTTGGTTCATTAGTGCTTGAAAAGTGGCTGGAGCCAAAAGGCATGACTAAGAATTCATAATGCCCACTGTGAGTCCAGTCTTGAAAATGTAATTATCATTGACTCTTATTTGATAATACCTAGCTCTCAAATCAAGGTTAGTAGAGTATTTAGCACCATCTAATAGCTCATTAATGATAGGAATAGGAAATTTGTCTCTAACTGTCAGATCATTTAGTCTTCTGTAGTCCTCACACAGTCCCCAAGTGCCATCTTTCTTCTTCACTAAAAGCACAGGTGAAGAGAATGGATTAGTACTGGGTTGAATCACTCCTTGCCCCAGCATCTCTGAAACTTGTTTATATATTTCATCCTTGTGAGCATGTGCATATCTGTGAGGCTTCATTTTGAATGGTTCTGCACCAAATTTCAAAACAATTCCATGATCAACACTCCCTCCCAGAAGGTGGTAAGGCATTTGGAATGGAAAAGACATCAGAGAAAGATACCAGAATCTCCTTAAACTCCAGTGGAAAAGCTAAGCTTTCCAACCGATTCAGATTAGAGTTCACCGTCTAATCTCACGTACCAGCTGAGAATGCTCCTGCTCAAATTGAAAGTCCTTGAAAGTAGGTTAGAGAGTGAGTACCGGTTTCACTATTTGCTCTTTTGTTAGTTAACTAAGAGTTGACCAAGGCTGTGATGATAGTGTTGACTTGGTTTGTTTAGATGAAAATAAATAGATTAAGTGACATAATTTAGTGGGCAAAGTCTTGGGAAAGATTATGGAAAGGCGAAGTTTATTATAATAATAAAAGGTAAAAGTTCTTTGTTGCAATATTAAAGTTTTATTATGCAACGTGTAGTAGTTATAAATTTTATAACCCGATTCATACAACCCGGAAATTTTATTTTAATTTCTTCTAATTTACACCTTAAACCTTGGTCTTTCCATGACTTATGAAAATACCGTCTTTCAAGAGACGGACTCTATTTAATAATATTATTTTTATTTTTATTACGCATATTTTTAAGGCAAAGTCTTGGGAAAGACGGTCTTTCCATAACCTTATGGAAAGACGGAGTTCAATTAGAATAATAAAAGGTAAAAGGTCTTTGTTGCAATATTAAAGTTTTATTATGCAACGTGTAGCAGTTATAAAGTTTATAACCTGATTCATGCAACCTGAAAATTTTATTTTCATTTCTTCTCATTTACACTTTAAACTTTGGTCTTTCCATGACTTATGGAAAGACCGTCTTTCAAAAGACGGGCTCTATTTTTAATCGAGTTCAATTTATTTCAGTTTAATTACATTCATTTTAGTCCAGTCAATATCCATAGAAAATGGCCTAAATATTCTACCTTATAGACTTGATTCCTTGCGTAAACTATAAAATAGGTCGTATTTTTTCCACTATAATTAGCTATATACTTTTTTTAAGAAACTCAAACATCTATTGCATTCATAAAAATCTAGTCTCTCAAGCAAAATGAGATAAGATATCCATTATCCCACATAGTTCACATAATTAGATTCCTAGATGAATTTCATACTAATATGATATACAGAAATCTTGAAGATCATATAAATACAATTTTAAGAAAGTGGAAAACGATTTAATTCGTATTACATTTGAACTAGGCGTGGTCAGTTGTAGTGTCATGGCAGTTGGACATAACATATTTAAATAAATATATAAACAATCATACTTTTTTAAGTTATGGAGCAATTTTTGTATTCCCACTATACTATACTAAACTGCACACTTACTATTTGATAGTCATCAAACTTTGACTACATATTTGAATAAATTTATAAACAACAATGAAATTTGGTTTTACCTAATTTGGCAATTATCTTAACTATGTTCCAGCATTGATTATCTGACCAAGCATGCAGGGAAATGTAAACAAGAATACATAGACTTGGCTACGCAGTTCGGTATAAACCACCTACATCTTCAGGGGCCAATTCAGAATAAATCTACTAATAAAAAAAGATAGTACAATTCACACCATACAACCTTTCTAATTACAAGTTGTAGATTTTACAAGATCCCCTTACCACCGATCCGCCTTGATCAGACTCCCTCTGGTCTCGATACTCATCGACGCCGAATCTCCTCCTCCCGGTAAATTAAGGCATACGATTATGAACTTTGATAAAAAGGTTTTGATCATGTTGGAACACAGACTCACATCTCTCGGCTACTTTGAATCTACGAAAAACTGAATGCATATTTTCTCCAATTAAATTCGTAAGTAGCACAACCAGAATGTCCACATATATAAGCATGTCTCAAGTTTCTTGTGCGAATAGAATTTTATCCCCCACAGAATATTCTGATAATAATCAAATCACTTGGATATAGGAATTACCAAATCTAATCTCTTGAAATAAGGAATTAGAATATCTCATCCATAGCTTCACAATAGCCAAATATCTTATATCAATCCCAATTCCATAAATCTAATCTAATCATATAAATATAGGAATTGATATACTATCCAATCAAAAATAATTTGGACAATATATTACTTCTCGAATTCCCCAACGCATTCCTTATTCCACCAAATATTCCTTCTATGATATTTCAACATAAACTATTCCATATTTGCATAATTTTCACAAATTGCCAGTCTAATAAATCTGGACTTTATAATATCCTCCTTTGGCATTATGTGGACCCATCAACCTTTTGGACTTTCAAACCAACAATTATGCAAATATACTAATCAAATCAAATCAAAGCAATATGGATGTTGGAACACAAGCTCAAACACATTTAGCTTCCCCTAATTAATTTCACAGCTCCAAAACAAATATACTTCAACGTCCATGTTGGAACATCAAACAGGCAATCAATAATGAAAAAACTTTCAAAACAGATTTATTCTCATGTTGGAACATCAGTCCAACTGACTGTCAGAAATCCGAGAACAAAAAAACTTTTAAGAATATCCAATTTTGCTAATCACAAATAAATATCGTCAAGTATCCGAAATAACAGTAACCAACAAGAAATCCAGGAACAAAAATATACATGCATAAATCCAAAAGTACTCCCCCTTGGGGATATAATACATGCCAGAGACAAAAGAAATGTTCCCAAATAAGCCGCATAAAAACAGTCATTAAAATGTTCAACATCCATTTGAGCCAGCTCTGCCTCCAGTGCTGCAATATGTACCTTCAGTGCAGCAATTTGACCATTAATTGCAATCTTCTTGGCTTCCTTTAGCCTCTTTGCTGAAGCAGTGGATGATCCAAGCTCTGATGGTGTCCATGGAAGATCGTTTATCTTTCTGGTAGAGAAGGTCTGCACATTTCCCTTGATTAGGCTAGTGGCTACAATAGCATCATCATCCTGGGCCTTTACTTTTTCTGCCTTGACCAATGCAAATATAAGACAGGTATGTGGCAAAACATTTTTTACCCGAGAAGAAACATTTCGAAAAACTACATTCTCTTGAATAATATGACCAAGATTCACTGGGGTCTTGGTTCCAATGCAATATAATAACTTTTCCATTCCTTTAGTCAGAGCAATGTTATTGGATGATGGAATCCAACAATTAATAGCAATCTCAAATAAGCAGAAGTACCTGCTAGTAAGGCTCGATGGAGTAGCATTGCCCTGAGCTGGTCATTGAGATTGCATCCCTCCAGTTATTTATGACAGTATTTGATCATTGGTTACCTCTAAATTATTAGCATAAACAGTCTCAAAACTAGGGTTTGTCAGACCAAGAACCTGATTGATTCTTTCACCACATAATTTGATTTATTTTCCTCTAATGAACACCTTGCCACACCACTCAGAATCAGTATACAAATTACCTGCAATGATATTTGTCTAGAACTCATGCACCAGATTCTTATTGTATTCCTTGTAAAAGGTAGCAGCTGCAGAAGGCACAAATAGTCTAAGAATGTTGTAAAGCCACTCTGTTGAGAAGATTCAAGATCCACCGGCCTCTCAGTAATGATTCTTCTTTTGGACATAACCTTACAAATTTCTACACAGTCTTCATAAAAAAAATTGAGTTGAAGGAATCCTTGGCTAGTGGAGTTGGCTTGGAACTCTGCTCTTCTTCCTTCTTCACTTTCTTCTTTTCTGGCTGAGATGACATCTCAGCTGCTACTTCAGCCATCTGCCTCTTTGATCTTCTTAGCCTTGAATGCACATATTCTTCCTGGATTACATCACTGGTATATACCATATCCTCTTGTGTTAGAACTTCAGTTCTATGTTCACCTTCCTCCACATGTTCCTGAGTTGGAACATCTTCTACTTCAATAATCTCATCTTATTCAGCTTTTTGTTGGCCTATTGTTAGAATATCATCAAAACCATGTTCAGTAGTCTCAACCTCCTCTTCCTTATCCACATGCTGATATGATATTGGAACATATTAGCACTCAACTCTTCAGCCAGAATCTCATCTCCCCTTATCTCTATCTCAGGGGTTTCATCATGCACAACCTCAACATTCTTAGTAACCTGATTTCCTACTTCTGGTTCATCAGCAATTTCATTCACTTCTTCTTGATCTGGTGTTGGAACATGAAGGATCCAACACCCATGTCATGGTCCACATCATGAACTGATGTTTGAACATCAGTTGCACCATCAACTACTATCTCATCAGTGTCCATCTCCATAGCATTTTCCTCATCATCATCCAAAATCTCTATCACTGGTGGGGTACATTCCTAAGCCTCTCCAAGTTCCCAGCAACATCAGAATTTAAAACTTGTATAGTTTTGTAAGAAGATGAGCTCAACACACTAAATTCTTTATCTCAATCATTCACTCTCCTCAACCTCGGTCTTCTTGGCCCAGAGGCCCTAGTATACACACACATAACCTTGTCCCCTTCATACTATATGCATTCTAATTTAGTTAGCTTAGGGTGCCTTTCTTCCATGTAATTATTATCCCTTATAATCCCCTTAAGTAGGTGACTGAGATCATAACCATTGATTTTCCCAAACATGGACTTATACCCTCTTAGATCTGCCCTTTTATTGTGCTTCAAATAATAATGCATGCAGTCATCAAAGGACTTGAAACTCTACCCATTAAAGGTAAAAGATTTTCTTGAAACACATGAGGAGGTGAGAAGGGAGTCTGCTCTTGCTGAATCGACGATATAACTTCAACTCCTTTTTCTTAAACACCATCCCATGGCTCCAACATACTGCTCTCTGTCAGATTGAGCTTCTTCTCAGTCTCTCCGAATAGCTTCTTAAAATCCTTGTTGTTTTCCATGATGAGAAGTGTATGGTGCGCTCTATAACTAGAATTCTGAGACTCCCGAAACACTTTCTACCTCTCCACCGTCGTGTTTTAGCACAAGAAATCAAACCGCAATCCCACGAAATAAAAAATAATTTCAAGAAAATCGGAAGGAAGAGAGGTTGTGTGAATAACGAATGGAGAAGGAAGATGAAAATATAAAATTTTGAAAAATATTTACTTTCATTTCCTCAATAATCACACACACCTTTTTCACTTTCCAAGACCATAATTACTTTCATCCATCAAATCACATTCTCTCTCCACATATTTAACTTCCCGTATTTCAACATGCACACTACTTCCATTTTTTTGTGTTTTTTGGGAGGTTGTCTCCGTACCTCTCAAATATACAATATATAAACCCTAAATGCTTACTAAATACAATTAAGTAGATAGTGGCAAGTCGTGGCCGTTTACAGAGAAGAGGAATATTCCTAAGGGTTTACACATATAAGGGTGCATATAGACATATATATATATATATACATACATACATATAAAAGCATGTAAAGAGGGGGGTTTTGTTTTTGTTTTTCTAAGTTATGAAAGTAAAGACACGGCAACTAGAAAAGTTAAGTAACTATGCTAATTATGCAACAAACTAATAAAAAGACACAAAACTACAAATAACAAAGCCTTGGGGCAATATATTTCCTCTTCCGAACCTCGTATCTATCATTGAATCCATGACCTATTCACTACTTTAACTACTTGTTGTGAAGATAAATCTTCCACCCTTTTTAATAGTAGTTTACAAGAGTGAATTTGACATCTCTAGCTAAACCTCACTAATGACCCC
The DNA here is from genome assembly GCA_032355605.1 of Rubia tinctorum. Classification (NCBI taxonomy): domain Eukaryota; kingdom Viridiplantae; phylum Streptophyta; class Magnoliopsida; order Gentianales; family Rubiaceae; genus Rubia; species Rubia tinctorum. The sequence continues at coordinate 3,204 of JAULKM010149189.1, read as the reverse complement.
TCTAGTCGTTCAATGCCTAAAAGTATCCCATTAGTGGCATTAAGCACGAAGAATCAAAAATCTTGGTAACACTTATAAACACTACACCGTGTATAAGTATTGAACCAATTCATGCATTTACACAAGAAATTCTATATGGACCTATGCTGTGAATTCTCGCGCCCTTAATTCCAATCAAATTCTCATTCTTTTGAAGGAATGTCGCTGGGAAAATTGGCTTTGTCATCATCGTTGTCGTCTAAGGGAAAGAGCTCGCTGTTGTCGGAGGTAAAGTTAGGGTAACAGAAAACTTCGGGTCAATTTGGCTAATTTTGTGGCCCAAATGAAAGTTGACCCAGACTGACCCTGAATGATGGGACTTTTACATGACCCGGCCCGACCCTTAATTTTGGGCCAATTTGGGTGACTTTGATTTTACATGCTACCTTAAGTGTGGGGGAAGTGAAGGGGTGGCTTTTGTACTTCTGGCATGAAGGTTTAGGTGGTAATGCTAAAATATACTTACTCTTTACTTCAAAAATCTTGTAGTTGCCTTTTGTTTTGAAATATTGTGTTACTTTCACCCCCTCTTGTTTTTGTTGTGATAATAGGCCTGAAAAGAAGCCACATTGAGAATGGTAGTTTGTCCCAGGTGGAGAAAGGTAGCTCAAACCAAGTTGGGAGAGTTGAATCATCCCAACCTATGATAATCACTTCCACTACATCAAATGAGTTCATAGGGCTAAGACTCATCACCAGAATTGCGATTCGAAGATGAAAGAACTTAAAGACACCAAAAAGGACAATACTTGAGACCCAGTTTGTTCGTAAGAGAACCTTGGAGAAATTTGGGCTCTTACAACCGGTATCATATTTGTTGGGGTGGATAGGCTTGAATGGTTTCCTAGACCACCACTCCTCAACATATACACTATGAGTGTTAGAGTTCTTAGCCACATTGGAACTTAAGAAGGATGAAGAAGGGAAATAGTTCATCAATTTCCACTTGGATGACGAGGACTTGTCGATGACCTACCGAGAAGTGGATAAAGGCTTTTGGATGGAAGTATAGAAGGAAGTCCAAATAACACGTAGGAAGGGCCTGATTTCTCATTGAACCATTTTTGGAGGTCCATTGCAGGGCAAGATCAGACAAATAGGAGAGAAACATGGCAATCATTCACCCAATTGTATGATACGTTTAGAACATTTTTGCCATGATCGTGTTTTTTCATGTAGAGAACACATAATTTAGCAACAAAAACGTGGAGGTTCTTTGAGCAATGACTCCAGTAGGAAACTCCTACCCAAACTTAGTTGAGACCATTCTGGAGAATTGTTTGTATGCATCAAGAAAGAGAGCTGAAAGAATTTCAATTGGTGGACTGGTTGGCTTGTTGGCTCAACATTTGGGTCACGCCCACTCGGGCAGTGGCAAAGTGGGAGGTGACTGTATGAGAACGTGATACATCATCGACTAGTGGGACAAAACTCACGTGCTTGCCACTATCACCTCGGAGGATCATTTCATTTCGCTATATAATGGAGGTGCACGTGTTTGTAAATTCATGGTTCTTCTAAAATCGAAGTTAACGGCCATCACCAACCACACCCCATTGGAGATTCTTTGCCTTACCCCGATGCAAGATACGAGAAGGGATTTCTCTCATATTGATTACCTTGGAAGTTGAAGATGATACAGAGTACTCCAAAGGAGAAGAGCAACAAGAACACCCCACATAACCGCAACCAACACAAATCCCTTGACTTTCATGAGAAAATCCAACTATTTGGCCAATAACTCTTAGGAATTAACCAAAAATTCAATGAATGTATCAAGTAGTTGATGGTATGAGTCATCAACTAGGAGGATATGGTGAGAAACCTGATGCGGTGAGTAGCGATGTGAGGAATTTGGGGCAAAGAATTGCCTCTCTGGAACAAAATGTCATTGAGAAGTTCTGCTTGGTGGGCCAACAGGCCAATGTCCAAGAGAAGAGCATGGAGAAATTATTGGAAATGATGTAAGCATCCAATTTTCAAGGCTTGCAAGACATTGATCCCGAAGAGAGGCGACAATTAAAGCAAGAGAAGCGAGAAAGGAGATGAGAATTCTGGTGAGGATAAGTGGCAACCTCGTGGTCCCGAGAGTAGTGACTATTTTCCTTATCCCACTTTTGTTCTACTTAATTACTTTTGTGCATTGTTTTAAGTGTAGGGAAAGGAGATTTATAACATTTAGGAATTTGACAAAATTTCTTAGTGTGTATATTTTTTTGGTGTAATTCAAAGCTCACTTTTGGAGTATTTTGTGTTGAAAAAAAATCCAAAAAAATAATAGTAATAATGAAAAAAGATAAAAACAACCAAGCTAGGTCGAAACCCAAAAAAATGAGACTTAGGAAAAATCAGGAAGGGGCTGGAAGATTGAAAACCAAAAAGGGCAACTTAGTCAGAAATGAGAGGCCTTAAGTGTAGGAAAAAATGAGGTTTGAGACTTGAAAGAAAAGAGAGGCTAGGATGAAAACCCAAGAGAGACAAAATTGAGAAAATGGAAAATTTTATTTGCTTCTCTGATTTGTGCCTTTTGGAAGTTCGTTGGACTAGAGTAAGCTACCTTCCTGTCTTCTTTGGAGCATTATACCTCATTCTTATTATTGGCATGATTTGGTTGGTTTTGGACATCTTAGTTTGGGATATGAGGGTTCTTGTTAACTCTTATGTTTTGGGTTAGGGTATTCCTAGGAATAAAGTGTTGGGTGTTCTTTGGGAAAAACTTTCTTAGCTATACCCTTTGATTTTTGCTTGTTCTTATTTACTCGAGGACGAGTAAATGTTTAAGTGTGGGGGATTTGATGAGATATGAAATTCATGATTTCGTAGGGCATTTAAGACCTCTTTTGTTATGTATTTGTTGGTGGATATTTAGGTTTATAAAGGTTTTGTATGATAGGGAGTTGAAACTATATTATTTGGTTATCTGTGTTAACTTCCCTATTTTGTGAATTATTTTAATGGGAATTTACCTCTATGAGTGTCTAGATATCTTTTTGAGAGCTTAAATTATAGATCATTCATGAGAGAAGGTCATTCAAAAGAATGATAGTAGATTGATAGCCAATCGCGAGATTGGTAGAAGGATGAAGGTCATCGAACATGATGGTAGAAGATTGAAGAAAATCCAAGAAGAAAGAAGTCAAAATGAGCAAAAATTTCAAGGAAAAT
>JAULKM010149158.1:0-17438 GCA_032355605.1 Rubia tinctorum | reverse complement strand
CCATCTTTTTAGTAGTTTACTTTGATAGTTGTGTTGTCTTTCAATTCATAACTTAGAAAACCAACCAAAAACCCCCCCTCTTTACATGCTTTTAGATATACCTATATATCTTTATCTAGACTTATATCCACTCCTAATTGTATAAACACTTAGGAAAATCACTCTTCTTCGTGGACGACCCTGACTTGCCAATCTATCTACTTAGTTGTATTTAGTAAGCATATTGGGTTTAAAATAGTATTTTTGAGAGGTACGGCGATGACCTCCCGGGGTGATATGGGATAGAATGAGAGCCTGGATTGGCCTAAGAAGGAGAACTAAGTAAATTGAAAGCTTGGAATAGTGGATAAAGAGACAAATCATAGGTTCTAAGCTAAGGAAAAAACTAGGCCCCTTAGCTTTAGTAGCCTCAATTTATCATATTTGGAGTAGAAGGAACATGGTGGAGCATGAAGGATGTCAGCCAATCTCAACAAGGGTCTTCAAGATCATTCATCGTGACTGTTACATGGTTCTTAACCACTTATTTCCAGAGGAAAATCTTTTCTAATCTGGGTTTGAATTGGTTTTGGGTTAGCCGTGTGATCTTATTGCTGAATTTTAACTGCATGGTTGTTGTTCTTCGGATTTGTTGTGGGGGAATATTTACCCAAAAAATTCTAAAAATTTGTGTAGGCACTGGGGATGATTAAAGAAGGTTTATCAGAAAATTTTAGAATTTTGAAGCAGTTTTGATGCCATAAAAAATCAAGGAACTTGATTCAGTACCTGGCCAGAAAGTGCTACTGCCAAAAGGAATTATAAAAATCCATGGAGGACTGCTCAGAAAATTGTGGAAATTGGTGGAAGGGGTGACCATGACTGGTGGAAAAATGTTTGAAAATTTCAGATTTTTTGAGGTAATATGGGTTCAATATGACGACAGGAAACTGACCACCCGATTCTGCTGTCACTGATCTAGTACTGGAAGAAAATTGTGAAACAGTTGGAGGGACGCCCAGAAAAATCTGATTTTTTTGAGAAGCTGACTGTTTCAATGAGGAATGTTACCTAATAAGTTCAAAGTTTTGGAGGTGGGATGAACGTAGAACGAAGAGGCTTTCATAACAGCAACAAGCTTGGGAGCAGTTTTGTCTTGGGTGCAGAATCTGAACTCACGGCTTATGGCCATAAGACTTGTTCATTGAGAAATATTTTGGTGAGTTGTAACCTGAAAATTGACAGTGTCCCATCACATACTGTGTTATGGTTTGTTTTATTAGCTCGCGCAAAATAAAAAAGACCATAGCTAACTATCACTTGGATTTGACGGAATCACCTCAATCACACTCTGATTGTAGGCTGTGATTTATTTGATTGGCGTACGCTATATCAAATAATTCACACCTAGTTTTTTTAACTTGGAATTAATGGAACATATCTTCGGCTTTGATTTGTTTAATTAAGCGTACACTTTGTTAAACAAATCATCACAATTTGTTGCTTGGAATTGACGGATTTGCGCAGTCTGGCTACGCTACATTTTATATGTTCAATGGAATTGAGGCTATTCATTTGCCTAAAGTGGAAAGAACGGTTACAAAACTGTTACGCGGAAGAAATTATGCCCGGTCTCTACATTTTTCTATGAGATTTCATTGTTGGATAATCCAAGAGCACTCAGACTTAAATTATCATTGCTCTTGGCCCTACAATTGAACACCAACGACCACAAAGAGACCGTTATTGAAGGCCAACAACACTCCTCTATCCTCATTTTAGGAGTGTACCTGGTAGAAACTGTTATTATCTCTTTTGGATTCTACTGATGGCTTCACACCATTTGACTAAAGGTTCCAATATGTTGAAGACTGATGACCCCTCTTTTGTTGTCGGTTGGTGGAAGGCTGGATTCACCACTCAGTTAACCACACTCATATGGTTAAACTTTCCGGTTTGCTAAAGGCTGAAACCACCACAAAATTAGCCCACGGAACGGATAATAATGGTTTCGGTTTGCTGAGGACCAATGGCTTCCTTTTTGCCATTGGTTAGTAGAAGGACGAAGACCTACTCTATGTCATCGATTTGTTAAAGGCAAAAAATACCACATGTTTAGCATCATACTTTGGCTAACATTTTTGGTGTGTTGAAGACCAGAGTCACCACATATATAGTAACACATTTTGGCTAGTGATTCCGGGTTATGAAGGCCGATGATTATCCTACTCTGTTGTCGGTTAGTTGAGCCTGCTGGTTGGTTTTAGACCAGAATTTTTATCCTTTCGGTCTGGGGAATCAATTTACTACACATCGGTTAGCGTCACTAGGGTTGAACCTCTACTAGTTCAGTTGTATTGAAGGCCTTTTATGTTAAAGGTAGAAGCTGAATTACTTTGAGATTGGTCTAGTGAGTTTGTCCTCACGGCCTCTTCGTTCCCTAGCATTATTTGGGAACTTGCATTTTTTTTCTCTTGGCTGTAGTATCATTATACTGAGACACATGTATCAGGGACTCACTGTATGTATAGGGGTACATGTGCACTCCCTTCAATGCCCACGGTTTCTTCTATTTACCATATGATTCATAGAATAGGTTTGTAGTTCTTCTATGTGATAGAATCGAGGATCGAAACAACATTGTTCATGCTACGCAAATGCTCCCCAAGTGCTAGTTTACATATTGTATTATCTAGTGATTTGCATGTTAGTAGTTGGTAGTAACCCCCCAAAGCCTGTTTTACCAATACTAGCTACTACTGACACGTGATCGGATTGACGACCCGATCGCGGATGTGTTTAGTTAACTTTTAAATTCATAGCATCTCTGTGGATGACCCTGATCTTGCCACTATCTAACCAATAAGTAACATAGTAGTAGGAATGAGAGTAACACTATAAATTTTATCTTTGACCCTTACCACTTCAGCCTCCTCTCGAGTTTAGCGAAACTGGGAGGGAGCGGGTCAAATTTTTGCGCTCTGTCGGGGATGTTAGTCTGAAGTTATATTTGTTAACTTGCATAGAGTTTTAGTTGAGTAGGTAGTATTTTTTTTGTTGGTTGTTGTTGTTGAGCTTTCTTGCTAGTATTCGGTTATTTCTAACCATTTTTTCTAGTATTTCTTCTAGTTGGATATTGTTTGCTCCCGATTTATGGTACACATCTGTACCACTAACTTAAGGGCTCTACATTATCTAACGGAGTATGCATGTAGTAGGCGAAGAAGGAGGAAGAGAACTAGGTCGAGAGTTCCATGAACCAATTTTTGTAGCTGTAGAGAGTGGAGAAATGGTGGAAGATAATCGTACTTTGAGGGAGTTGATGGCTCTAACTTTGAAGAACTAACCCCTGTGTATTGTCTTCCTGACCTTGCCACCCAATGTGACGTGTGAACTAAAATCGGTATGATCCATTGCTTGCCAACGTTCCATGGAATGACCGGTGAAGATCTGTACAAACATTTAACAGAATTTCATTTGGTTTATACCAACATGAAGCCTCCAGGAGTCACAAAAGAGGACTACAATTTTATTTTGTTTCCCTTATCACTGTGGGATGCGGCTAAGGACTGGTTGTACTACGTTCTTCCCGATTGTTCACCTCCTAGATGGACATGAATCATAGATTTCTTGAGAAGACTTTCCAACTTTGAAGTCGGCGGGTTTGAAGAAGCAGTTCTCCAATATCTCTCAATTTGCCAATGAATCCCTTTACGGGTATTAGGAATGATTCAATAGGCTATTGGAAAGCTGTCCATATCATCCATTCAAGGAGGGGATTTGGTATACTATTTGTTCGAGGGGCTATGTGGTGATGACATGTGAATGGTGAGTTCCACGTGCAACGGTTCAATTGCTAACAAAAGGCCGAAGGATGCAATGGCAATCTTTGAAGAAATGGCCAATGGAACGAGGCAATTTGGTACAAGATCTCGAGTAAAGACCTTGGATGAACTGTCTCAATCTCTAAAGCTAGAAGAGAAAATTCAAGCGCTTACTTATATGATGAAGGAATTAATGAAAGGAAGAGTTCAAAAATTCAAAGGGTGTGTCATTTGTAGTCTCGATCATCACACCGATGCTTGTTCACAAGTGGTGGAGACTTGGAGGAGGTGAATGCATTGGACTTCAACAATGCAATGGGCAACAATTTGTTAAGGGGCAACATCAACAAGGTTTCCGAGAGAACTAATCAGGCGAAAGGCAAGACCCCTATGCGGATACCTTCAACCCTAGGTACCACGATCACCCCAAATTTCTTTGGCACAAAGATAGTGCAAGGGTACAATCAAGGTGGACAAGATCCATCTCAATCTTATCCAAGGGGTGAAGGGCATTCCAACAACAATTCCTCACTCTACAAGTTAGATAGAGAAGAGATCTTGGAAACAATTTCTCAATTGGCTGAGTAACAAGATGTTTTTATTGAGTGCACAAGGCGTGATATTGAAGATCTCGAGACTAGGCCTTTCTTAAGTGTCAAAAATCTTGAAATCCAAAGAGTTTGGAAAGCTCCATTCCCAACCGGAGATCAATCTGAGGAATGTTAGCGCACTAAAGCTAATGAGCGGGAAGGAGGTGCGTGAGCACGAGAATGAGATATTACAAGATGACAAATTGATCGTGGAGAGCAAAAAAACCAACTTGGAGAAGCGAGAAATGGTTGTAGAGGAGGATCCCATCAAAGAGCTTCCAACACCCGAGGTGATGGTAAATCTTCCACCACCTTTCTCTAGTACACTTAGGAGAAGGCCAAATATGGCAACCACCAATGAGCACATTTGTAAGATCTTTGAGAAATTTGAGGTTAGCTTCCCACTTTTGGACTTGATTGAACATGTTCCCTTTTATGCTAAATTTTTGAAGTTAAGAGGTTAGGAAAATTGAAAGTTATGAAGTTAGGGAACATGCACTAAGAAAAGGAACAAACCAATTAGGAAGTAGGAATATTGAAAATAGAGGGAGTTGCTACTCTTAATCATAGGAAGTTGTCTATGAAATGTGATTGTAAAGTCATATGGACTTCATTGATTATTGTGTTGGAAATTTGTGAACTAATGTTGAAAAAGAAAAATGTTTCATGTTGGAACATACAGAAAGAATCAGGATTTGATTGAAATAATGATATTGGTTTAGTGAAATATGGTGATTATACAATATTTGACTCAGACGTGTTGAAACATAATGGAATCATAGAAAATCCTTGTAATTATGGAATTAGATTTATGAAATATTATGGGATATTTGAGATAAGGAAAATCCCTTAATTTATGAGATTTGGATATGCTTCAGAAACATATAAGAAATAGGAATATTTGTGGAGATAATTTTGGAGTATTCTGATCTACTCTTAGGATTATATATACTGGACATCACGGCTACAACTCTGTACGAACTTAATTGAGAAAAAAATATACACTTCAGATTTACATTCTTCTGAGAGCTTTGCAAGAGCCAGTTATCATATGTTCCAACATACGCGACCTATTGATCAAGTTCAGAGTCGTATACCTTAATTTCTCTGGAGGAGAAAATCCAACATCGACGAGTTTCGAGGTCAGAGGGAGTCTGATGAATCGGTAGCAAGGGGAGCTTGCAAAATCCACACGTTGTAATTAGTGAAGATAAGTATAGTTGTATGGTGTACTTTGTACTCTATCTTTCTGATTAGTGAATTTATTCTTAACTGGGCCAGACCCCGCGGATGTTGATGTGTTTCACCGAACTGCGTAACCAAGTTGTGTGTGCTCATGTACTATTTTCTTTACATACTTGATTAGATAGGATATGTTGTAACATAGGTCTAATAGTTAAGCTAAAATGGTAAAACCAAAATTTCAGTGATGACCCCGGTATATTTTCAATTCTTATGTCCCTAGGCGGTAAATTGGTTAAGAATGCTATGATAGACTTAGGAGCTTCTATTGATGTTATCCCTTCTTTCCTTTATTAGAATCTAGATATAGGTTAACTTAAGGAACATAGGATAATTGACTAATTAGCCGATCACTCTCAATCTAGCCCTATAGGTTTAGTAAAGGATGTAATACTAAGAGTTGGACATTTTGGGTTTTTGGCAGACTTCTATGTGCTTGATGATGCGCACGATGGTAGCGCACCCTCAATTTTATTGGGGAGACATTTTCTTATAATGTCAAGGAGCAAGATTGATGTTCATTTGGGAACACTAACCCTAGAGGATGACATTGATAAAGTGGGTTTTGATATCTAGAAATATAATTATGATTCACCTAATCCCTCTCTTGTGTGCAAAGGCATAACTTTATGTGATGAACTTTCTCAATGTGAAAACTCTTGAATGGTTTATAATGATTATTTCCTTGATGAAGCTCTTGAGGATAGTGAAGAAGATAGCCTAGATGATGAAATTATTGAAAAATATGTGAGTGATGAAAGAAATCCTACCTTGCATTTCAATTGTTATTAATCATGTAGGTGAGACTTATGCTTTGCAGGATGTTAATGATGACTTGTCTATCTTGTATTTTTTTATGCTCACTAAAATACATCGGTGGGTTTGAAGTAGCAGCTCTCCTATATTTATCAGTTTGCAAATGAATCTCTCTATGAGTATTGGGAATGATTCAAGAGGCTATTAGCAAGCTATCCATATCATCCGTTCAAGAAGGTGAATTTGGTATATTATTTCTTTGAGGGACTATGTGATGATGACATGCGAATGGTGAATGCCGCGTTTAATGGTTCAATCGCCAACAAAAGACTGAAGGATATGATGGCACTCTTTGAGAAAATGGCCAATGGAATGAGGCAGTTTGGTACAAGATCACGAGTAAAGACCTTGGATGAACCATCTCAATCTCCCAAGCTAGAAGAGAAAATCCAAGAGCTTGCTTCTATGATGAAGGAACTCATGAAAGGAAGAGTTCAACATGTCAAAGGGTGTGGCATTTGTAGTCTCGATTATCACACTGATGCTTGTCCACAAGTGGTGGAAGACTTGGAGGAGGTGAAGGCATTAGACTTTAACAATGACAATAGGAAACAATTAGGGGCAACAACAATAAGGTTTCCGAGAGAACCAAGGAGGCGAAAGGAAAGACCCCTACGCTAATACCTTCAACCCTAGGTACCGCGATCACCCCATCTTTCTTTGGCGCGAAGATAATTAAGTGAAAGGGTACAATCGATGCATACAAGCTCCACCTCAATCCTATCCAAGGGGGTGAAGGGTCTTCCAACAACAATGCCTCACTCTACATGTCAGATCGAGAAGAGATCTTGGAAACAATTTCTCAATTGGCTAAGAAACAAGATGTTTTTTGTGGAGCACACAAGGCGTGAGATTGAAGATCTCGGGACTATGGCTTTCTCAAGTGTCAAAATTATTGAAATCCAAAGAGTCCGGAAAGCTCCCTTCCCAACCGGAGATCAATCCGAGGAATGTTAGTTTACTAAAGCTAATGAGCGGGAAGGAGGTGCGTGGGCCCAAGAAGGAGATATTACAAGATGACAAATTGATCATGGAGAGCAACAAAACCAACTTAGAGGAATGAGAAATGGTTGTAGAGGAGGATCCCATCAAGGAGCTTCCAACACCCGAGGTGAGGGTAAATCTTCCACCACCTTTCCCTAGTACACTTAGGGGAAGGCCAAAGATGGCAACCACCGATGAGTACATTTGTAAGATCTTCGAGAAATTTGATGTTAGGATCCCACTTTTGGACTTGATTGAACATGTTCCCTCTTATGCTAATTTTTTAAAATTTAGGAGGTTCGGAAAATTAAAAGTTAGGAAGTTAGGGAGCATGAACTAAGAAAAGGAAAAACCAATTAGGAAAATTGAAAATAGAGGGAGTTGCTACTCTTAATCATAAAAAGTTGCCTACGAAATGTGATGACCCCGGTATATTTTCAATTCCTCTCTCCCTAGGCGGTAAATTAGTGAAGAATGCTATGATAGACTTAGAAGCTTCTATTGATGTTATCCCTTCTTGCCTTTATGAGAACCTAGATATAGGTGAACTTAAGGAAACTAGGATAGTTATTCAATTAGCCAATCACTCTCAAATTGGCCCTAGAAGTTTAATAAAGGATGTAGTAGTAAGAGTTGGCAATTTAGGGTTTCTGGCGGACTTCTATGTCCTTGACATTGTGCACGATGGTGGTGCACCCTCAATTTTATTGGGGAGACTTTTTCTTAAAATGTCAAGGACTAAGATTGATGTTCATTTAGGAACACTAACCCTAGAGGATGACATTATGTGATGAACATGCTCAATGTGAAAACTCTTGCATGGTTGATAGTGATGATTGCCTTGATGAAGCTCTTGATGACAGTGAAAAAGATAGCCAAGATAATGAAATCCTTGAGGAATATGTGAATGATGAAAGAAATTGTACCTTACGTTTCAATTGTGACGGTCAGGTCGATGAGACTTATGCTTTGCAGGATGTTAGTGATGACTTGTCTATGTTGGATTGTTTTTATATGCTCATTAACATGTGGCACTTAGCGGAGAGTGGCGAGGACGTAAAACTAGGGCCATCAAATGGGCCAGGTTACTCGATGGATAACCGTTATCCATTTACTATTCTCACTTATTGGATAAGACTTATTGGATAATGATCCATTGGGTTAACAGATATAAATGGGTTGTAATTGTTGGGTTGAGTTGGGTTGGATAACAGGATACCCGTTGAATAATTTTGGGTCGGGTTGGGTCACGGGTGACCCGTGGATAATTTCTTATAATAAGATAATAATATTTTTTACAAGTTGGGTTTAATTTTTAGTAAATTGGGTAAACCGATAAATGACCCATTGGGTCATACCAAAGTGACTTGTTGGGTCAATACTAAATGACCCGTTAGATAGAAGTCATTTAGTTGGGTTGTAATTGACCGAGTTGTAAATCAAGGGTTGCGGTGTAAACGAACCAAACTATTCACAAAAAACTCGCGAACAATTCGGTCAAAATTCGACTCAAATTTGAATTAACTGAGCTTGAGCCAAGCTATTATAGTATTCAAGTTCAAGCTAACTAATATTGTTCGTAAATATCATCGAGCCAATATAATATATAAAATATATTTTATTATATAATATTTTATCAATTATCTAATATATATATATAATCATGATTTGAGTCAGAAATCAAGAAAAATTAATTTCATTCAAATTTGAATTCGATCCAAAACTTTATTGGCTCGATCAAACTCAAGTGGAGCTTGAACTTGCATTGAGGGTTCTTTGAGTTTGGATAGACTCATTTACATCTCTAATATATTCGAGTTTGAACCAAATTAATTTCATTCAAACCCGATCTCGACCCAAAATTTTACAAGTTTGATCGAAATCGTGTCGAGATCAAAATTAAAATATTTTAAAACAGCCAATCTTGAATTAAGAGTTGTTTGAATATGGCTTAAGCTTAAGATATTTAAAACCACCTGAGCTCGAATTTAATTTGACCAAACTCGAGTCGAGATCAAATAATATTCGAAACTGAGCTCAACTAATACTATTTGTTAACTTTATCGAGATTATCGAGTAAAGATAATTTTTATATATGAAATATTTTTATTAAATATAATATATTATTATGTATGTAAAATAAATTTAAAAATGTTTAATCATGAAACGATTTCGAGTCAAGATTTTACAGACTCGATTGAACTCGAACACAAACTTGAGAAAAATTAGTTTCATTTGAACTAAGATTTATGAGGTTCGATCGAACTCAAACTTGAGTTATTTTAAATGAGCCGAGCTAAAACTTAGGGTTTTTTTATCTCGGCCCGACCCAACAACTTGACCCTGGAACACGATGCGATAACCCAGATTAAAAGTTATAAGTATGATTAATCCTAACTCATAACCCGTCCCTAAAAACTCAAGCTTGAAACTCAAATCGACTAACTCGGGGCTGAGGAAGAATAGAAGAAGAAAAGGTTGAATGATAACTTAATGGGTTAATTACATAATGACCCATTGTATAAAGACTTATTGGATAATATATTTTAACTCATTGGGTAATGTGAGTTATCTCATGGGTTATCCACGGGTTATCCATTTAATAACTCAACTTATTAGGATCCAACTCATTAATACTCATTAATAAATGGGTTAATTGGATAATGACCCATTGGATAATGGGTTAATTGGATTTGGATAATGGATTTATCCAACTAACCCATTTAATGGGCCTACGTAAAACTCTCTCGATAACCTCCAAAACTCAAGGAAATGGCTAAGGATTCGACATTGTCTAGGAATGGATATTTATTTTTTTGGCAAGCAAAGCGCTTAAATATAAGGATGACACTTCGTGGAAATCTCTCCACAAGGATTTCATCATAGGTAGAGTTGCCAATGGCAACTCCGGAGGCCCAACGGTAGGTTCTTTCAATTGAAATGCATGAAAAAGAAATAAGTCGCGAGGATGACAATAAAAATAAGGTGCTCTTTCTTGCTTTGTTTTTTTAAATATCTTTTAGTAGATAGATTTTGCATTTTTTTAGTGTGTGACAAAGGATTTTGGGATGAAAGTCTTGTTAATTGATGAATTTGCTTTTGAATCTCGTACTTTTTGACTGTAAGGATATAAGGCTTGTTAGGTGACACAGTTTTTTCGGAAAAGGGAGGAACAAGGAAAGAAAAAGCACTATTCACTAGCAGCCCCATGCCAACCCCTCTTAGCACAAGGCATACCTCATGTCAGGCACCCTCAGCACGAAGGTAGCCTCATTTCAGGCACCTTCAGCAAAGGGAAGAAGTCGGCCAAGGTTGGGAGATGAGAGCCGGCGACTCCCGTTCCTCTTACACCCACTTTTGTTATTGATGAGTTCATGGGGTTAACCACCATTTCTGGGAGTGTGGCCCGGAGTTAGAAGTACTTGAGATGCCCAAAGAGGACCATATTGGAGATAAAGTTTGCATGCAAAGAGACCTTGTGAGCTCTATGTCTACTCGATCCCATCACGTATTTGCTAAGTCGAATAGGCCTGGAGAGTTTCTTAGACAAGAACTTCAAGACTTATATACAGTGGACTTGAGAGGAGGAGAATCATCTATTTCCATACACTGGACAGATGAGGAGAATCATCTATTTACATACAGTGGACAGAGTTTTTGGCGACCTTAGAGGCAATGGACAGTGAGAGGAGGAGAATCATCTATTTCCACTTAGATGATAAAGAGTACACTATGTCGCATTGGGATATTGCCCAAGTATTCAAGGGGAAGTATGGGAAGGAGATTTTGAGGACACACCGACAAGGCCTTCCATTTTCGTTGAGCAATTTTTGGAGAATTCTTTTTGGCACAGAGAGGAATAGTATTTTCAAGAGCACCGAGATTTTCCATCCCGCATCGCGATATGTCCAGCGATTATTGTTCATGGGGGTTTCTGTCACAGGGAGATCTCACAGTGCCCCGGTTTGGACGTCCAAGCCCTTTGAGAGATGAATCCGGAGTGGAATTTCTACCCCAATATGGTGGCGGCCTTAGTGGAAGAATGAATGTCCATGGGAACCAAGAAAGGTGGGAAAATATCAATGGGTGGTATGATAGGATTCTTAGCCTAACACTTGGGTCATCATGTTCCTTCTCCGTTCGCATTGGCGAACTTAGATCTTTCGAGGATGAGGTACACTATGGACAAGATAGCATGGTCTTTAATGGTTGCTAACACTACCTTGGATGATCGTTTCATTTGGTTTTATGGTGGCGCTATAGTTTGCAGCTTCATGGTTCTTCCACAGTCGAAGCGCACCACTATCAACCAAGACACTGTATTGGAGGACTTGTTCCTAGCACCCGATCCCACCTTTGGGGCATTTTTGTGCTACATAAAAAAATTGAAAAAATAAAATATATATATATACCCGGCTAAGTTGGAAAACTAAAAGGGAAAATTAGGAAAAATGGGAAGAAAACACGGATAGGAAAAAAACCGAGGTAAAAATGAGATGCTAGGTTGGAAAACTTAGAAAAAAATGAGAGGCCATGTGGAAAAAGGTGAGAAGTGAGCTCAACATGTGTGAATGGTAGAATGAAAACCCAAAAGGGCTCCTAGGAAAAATGAGAGAAATTGAGAGAAAGCGGAAACTAAATGGAATATCTTTTGGCAGTTTTTTTTGGCAACATCTCTTGGATTGTCTTTGGCGGTTTCTTCGGTAGAGTAAGCCAGTTTTACACTTATCATTCTACTTTTCCTTTTTCTTCTTTGATGAATTTGGGTGGATAGGTTACTTTAACATCTTTGGGGAGAGTGAAAGTTGTGAGGCTCTTACAATCTTTTGGGGAACTAGGGTAGTTTGGGAATAAACTGAATGCATCGGGTAACTTCTCTTTGCATGCTATATTCGTTATTGACCTTTTCTCGTTTTTGTTTACTCGAGTACGAGTAAATGTTTAAGTGTGGGGGATTGATGTGCACCTTTATGCATGTGTTAACCAATGCATTCGACATATTTATTATTATGTTTCATTTGGTTGATTTCTACTTTTAGTTAGGTTTACACGACAAAGTGTTTAGACGATCATTATTGGTTTTCTTGTCTAAATCCCGAGTTTCGTAGACTTAATTGAATCTAATGGACACTTTGTATTCACGAGCACCTAGATTTTCATTTGTGAGTTTATTAGTAGGTTTCTCGTGAATATTTTGACATCATTCTGTAGAAGGAAATCAGTGAGGGTGGTAGAAGATCTTCAAAGGTCATTCGCAAGAATGGTATAAGACATTGATCTGATAGTAGATAGAAGTAGATGGAATTGAGCCAGAAAATGCAGAATTGAAGTTCAAAAAGGTCAAGAACAGAAGAAGGCTTCAATCGGCCGAATCAGTCGGCCGGACAACCGGTTGACACAAAGCCTAGCATGATCCAACCAAGCCTAGAGCGGCCAATTCTATCCAACACGGGCCGTGTCACAGCCCCACTGCACAGGTCGTGTGAGTATGCGCAGCCTGTGTCCCTAAGTTCGCTCCAATGGTTGAGTATGGATGCGGACCGCACCGTTTTGCACAGTCATCGTTTCAAGTCACAAATGCAAAGACCAACCCACAAGGTGTGAGATATAACATGGATTGCGTTTTTCATCTAAGCAAAAATACTTTCCAGCTGACGGGCCACGCCAAACGACACGGGGTGCGCAATCAGAAGTTCAAAACATAACTCTAGTCGGTGGCCCGTGCCAGTCTGTGCGCCCCACACTAGCACGAACCTACACGAGTTGTGCTAGACCAAGCGTCCTGCGCATCATGACCCATGTACCAAACCATGCTACTCACGCTAGCATGACCCTGAACTGCCCGTGCCATTTTCCACTGGTCGCATCAATTGCGGCTGCTAGGGGTTTTAAGGCTATTTTGGGCCTATTTCATGGCCCAATTCCCTACTACTATACATATGGACCTATGTTTATTAGGGTTTAAGTTTAGACTCACTTTTTAGACTTCAAGAATATGGTAGAGAGAGAAAGGAACTCTTCCTTCTCTCTAGAATCCTTTCTCTTCTTCTCTTCATTTTCCTTTTACCCAAAGGCATTGAATTCAATGAAATACTTGGGGTTCAATGCTTAGGGAGTAGTTAATTTTCTTGGGGTTTGTATGTAATTCATGAATTAATCTTTGTTTTGTGAGATTCCTTAGATCTACCTATTTCTATGTGTTTGTGATTATTATGTTAGCTTGTTCTTCATGTTTTTATTAATTGCATGATTGTCACACTAAGACTAGCACACACCGTAGTCTACTCTCATGTTGGTGCAATTGATTATATCCCCCGAGGAGGGAAACCTAGATGTGCTTAGGGTAATGATAGTCTGGAACTGTGTGGGTGTGTGCACATGGGTTGCCTAGTCAATATTACGATCGACCTTACACTAGTTAGCCGGCGATTGGTCTGAAGGATTACAGATAGAGATAGCTAAACTAGCAACCTAAGGTTAGCTTTGCAACCCTAGAGCCATCGATAAGGGGCTTGACTCCCTTTGTCTTCTTAGGCTTAGGGAGAAACATCCGTGGTGTAGTGTCCGGGACGTAATCATATGTGGGAGATTCAAATTTGCACAACATGCAGGGTCGTTGTTGCACTCCTCTAATTACGAAGGCATTGATGATGGAAGATTACATGTGCACCCTACGTGATAGGTATGGATAAGTGTTGACCATCGACCACACCACGTGTCATAAACACTAGAATATGTTTGAAATTCTTATATGAGATGAAATCGAGGATCGAAACAACGTCGTTCATGTTACACAAATACTCCCCAAGTTTTAGTTTACATAGTTTATTATCTCGTTATTTTCATGTTAGTAGTTGTTAGTAAACACCCCCCAAAGCCTGTTTTACCAATACTAGCTATTCCTGACACGTGATTGGATTGACGACCCGATCACAACTTTGTTTAGTTAACTTTTAGATTCCAAACATCTCTATGGATAACCCTGGTCTTGCTACTATCTACCCCATAGGTAGCGTAGTAGTAGGAACAGCTACAACATTATAAATCTTATCTATAACCCTTAATACTTCAGCCTCCTCAAGAGTTTAACGACAAAAGGAGGGTTGCGTGTCAGTCTTCCATGAAACTGGGAAATCACCAATCATCACATAGTATCCAGAAAGAGAGCACCATGTAATGGGGCATGCAACCCAATCAGAATCACAATAAGCAGTCAACTGTAATGAACTACGTGAAAAGAGAAATAAACATTGGCCCAGATGACTCTTCAAGTAGTGGACAACTCGAATAGAAGTTTTCCAGTTATGGACACAAGGAGACCTCATAAACTGAGCAAGCGTATGAACTGAATAGCTAAGCTCGGGACGAGTGATGGTAAGATAAATGAGTCGACCAACTGAGGCCCTCATATTGCTTGGGATCATCATAAAAGGGACCTTCAACACAAGCAAGATCATGTTTTTGATCTATAGGAAAATTAGTTGGTTTAAAAGCTGATAAACATGTGTCAGATAAAATGTTCTGGGCATATTTCCATTATGAAATAAACATCAATTATGATCTTCTAGAAATCTCTATACCCAAGAAATATGTAAGTGGACCGAGATCATGTGAAAACAAGATTTTAAGTATTTCTTGAACTTAGAAATTAGTGACGAAGAACTACCAGCAATAACCAAATCATCCACCTAGACAAGCACATGCAAAAAAGCTAAGCCACGAGAGAAAGCAAAAAGAGAATAATCTGTTTTATTCTGAACAAAATCAATTGTGTGTAAAGCCTGAGCCAATTTACAAGTAATGTTTATATTCCTTAATACTATTTCTAACTTTTAGATTAGATGCAAGGCAACGATTTTAGTTTTCCTTCTACTTTTTCCCAATTTACCCGAAACTGTTGGATTGAATCTAATCCAAGGGTTAGAAAGTTGAGTGGAAATAAGAGGGTTAGAGCGCAAACAATGGTTAAATCGCTCTAAAATTGCTCGTGGTTTCAGTCAATTAAATATTCATTTTGTCTCATCCACCTCATCAACCAAAAACCACAAGGAAACCACTCAATTTTTACCTCTTGAAACTACTATGACACCACTTCAATTAAATATTCAATCTCGCTTATTAATCTCATCTACTTGAACCACAAGGAAACCACTCCATTTTTACCTATTGAAACTACTATGACACCACTTAAATGAAATATTCAATTTTTCTCATCCACCTCATCAACTGAAATACAAAGAAACCACTTCATTTTTACCCCTTGAAACAACTATGAAACCGCTTAATGGATTCCACTTGATTTTTCCCGATCCCACTCATTAATTTTACTTTCAATATATAATTTAAATAAATTTGTCCAACAAAAATAAATTGAAATATGAAATTTAATAATACAATTTAGTTTTATAAAAAAATCTTTTAAACTTCATTTTAAATTTTGTTTTTTAATTGTTTTATTTTCTTTTTTACAATTTACTTTTTAATGTCGTTTATTAATTTAATAATACACTTTCGTTTTTAAATTTTAAATTTCATTTCATTTTTTAAAATTATTATTTCAATTAAGATTGAATAATAAAGAAATAGATATAAAAATATGACATATGCAACTAACAATTCTTAAATACGAACATATTAATTTAGTCTTTCCAATTACACAGAAGAAATAAAGGGAGAAATTTTGAAATTTAATGTAGTGTGAAAATGTTAGGTTCTTTTGACCCTATTTATATGCTAAAAAATATACTCCCTCAGTTTCTTTAACAATGGCACCGTTTGACCACTAGTTTTTCCGTGCAATGTTTGACCATTGATAACTTTTGTTATATATAATAATAGACATCATGTGAGATGTCTTTGGATTCTCCGTAACGTGTAGTTTCTGAAAAGTAAAATTTTATCGTTTGTTATTAGACAAAACTAAAGTTATCGGTGGTCAAACATGCCTTCAGAAAATGTCAAAAAAGGGGGGTGCCATTGTTAAAGAAACGGAGGGAGTATTAAAATTACATATCTGGGCAAGTGTGCCATCACGAGGGATTGGTTGGAGAAAACTGAATCCAGCCCTGATTTGTTTTTGTTGCCAAAGGGTGGTCTCAAATAATTGAGTCCACATTGAAACTCCCACTGTGGAATTTCATAGTTTCAGTGTGATTTCATTTTCTAAATGGAACCACTTGAAACCCCACTGCACATGCTCTTAGTGTATCTACGCCAAAAAGAAAAAAACTGGAATAACAGAAACTGGGAGTTTGCCATAATACCCCGTTCGTCGCGACTTGCGATGAAGCTGTCGCGATCGCGACAGAAAGAGTTTCCCAGCTCTTAGAAGAATTCTCTTACCATTCCAAGCTTTCTTCCCTTTGTCAAAACTATCATTCATTCATCTTCTCCAATGCAATGCACCTCACTTTGCTACAAAATCATGAAAACACACCGTGAAAATATCAAGACAAAATAATGACAAAAATAATGACAAAAACCAAACAAAAATCCAAATTAATTTATGTCGTTGGCGCGACTTAGCTCCATATATTTAAGGTCGTCGGCACGACCCTAATGTTATCCATGTGGTGAAGGCTTGAACCCCTTCACCATGAGCATCCAAAAGTAGAGAGGTGGAGTTACAAAACTTTCAAGAGGAAAGCTTGTGCAGGTGGAGTTGGTTTTAAAGGGGTGAGATGGTTAGGAGGCTTGGTATAGTATTTTGGCTCCTCTCTTACCTCCTTCAAAACTTCCTAAAATAGTGGAGTATGCTCAATAGGTGGGGGAAGGGGTGATAATGGCAATGGATGTAGCACAATCACCTCTTCCTTAATTTCTTTGTATTCAACACCCAACTCCTCATCCCTTTCGAACTCAAACTCATTAGTCAAGGTGACCACACTCACTGTATCCTCGAGTTTGACTTGGGATGTTGTATCTTTGGAATAACGAGCTTCCATTCGGATCACCACTTCTATCATGTTACTCACATGCCCCTCCAAAGCCTTGAGTCTTGAGG
>JAULKM010149139.1:0-17440 GCA_032355605.1 Rubia tinctorum | reverse complement strand
TTTGTAAAAAGGCTAAGAGTGATGGCCTAAACTTTGTTCCACTCAACGTTTTCTGATTTATACAGATGCATTTCCATCAAAAAACATAGAAGTCTGCCAAAATAAATAAATTACCTAATCTAAACATTACATCATTAAATAAACCTCAAGGGCTAGCTTGGGAGTGATCAACTAATTCGACAATTACCGTAGTTTCCTTAAGCTCACTTATATCTAGGTTTTCATAAATGCTAGAAGGGATCACATTAATAGATATACCTATGTCAATCGTTGCATTTTTCACCAATTTCCACCTAAAAGATAGGAATTGAAAACATTCAGGGATCATCTAATTTCTAAGGCAAGTTCCCATGATTTAGAGTAGGATATATACCAATTTAACTCTACCTACATGAGTAAATACCAATTTAACCCTCAGAAAATATTTACTAAAAAATAACCCTAACTAGTTGGCAAAAGTACCAATATAACCCTAAGACATCATTTCCGGCATTGACCACATTTAAAATGACTAAAATGCCCTTTCACCTAAAAATATAAGTGTGAGGACAATTGTGCCCTTGGATCACCACCACCACCCCGCCTCCACTAGTTCGCCACCACAAACCCTTCAGCCACCACCACCACCTAGCCTCCACCAGGCTACCACCACCACCCATAAAACCATAACCACTGCCTCAAATCTGTAATCGACGCTAGCCAGTCGGCCCTCACCACCACCATATCCTAATCGTTCCTGCGCCCTCCTTCACCACTCCAAAAAACCTAATCAGCGCTAGTGCCTAGCCTTCAAATTCTCCTCTCATAGCGATATAGGTGCCTCTAAAATCAACGCCAACCACCCTTCACCACCACCCCACCCTAATCAACGTTGGCACCCTGTTGGTGAATTTTTATTGAGAATCCTTGCAATATGGTTATGATTTTTTGAAAAATAGAAAAATAAAAAAATGGAAGATCTCACCTTGAAGGAACTCATAATGAGAAGAGAGGCTCAACGAGCAACGTTTTGTAGGATTTGTCATTCCCACCATCCTACCGAGTTTTGTTATCGATTGATGGAGAGGCACTATGAGGTGGAAAGAACCATTGGTTTCCAAAACCAAGGGTAATTATGAAGAGTTGTATCAAAAGGTTGGAGTTGGTTGTTTTCAAGGGAAAGGAGGTCACGAATGGTATCCTTACCACCAGTCTTACAATCCGGAGTGGAGTGGTAATCTAGATTTATTTTATGAGAATGTACCAAAAAACTAACTATACGAGCAATATAGTTGGCCTTCACGACCTTATACAATACCCCAAAACCAAGTCCAGGAAGAAGGTTCAAGTTTGACTCATGCGGAGCAAACTTGACCAACTTTCCCAAGGCTAACGAGGAGTTGGAAACTCGAATCTCCTTAAGTCTCAACGCTTTTGAGGGTTATTTGAGCAATATGATGGAAGTGGTGATCCAAATGGAAGATCGATATTCCGAAGATACACCATCCCAAGTTGAAGTCAAAGATACGGTGAGTGAGGTCACCTTGAGAAATAAGTTTGAGTTCGAAGGGGATAAGGAGTCTGTTTTTTAATATAATGGAATTGATGTAGTGGTGATTGTGCTACATCCTTTCCCATCACTACCCCTACCCCCACCAAATTAACCAACCTCACCATTTTTGGAATTCTTGAAAGAGATAATAGAGGAGCCAAATGACTATGCCAAGCCTCCTAACCATCCAATTCCTTTAAGACCAACTCCACCTATACCAAATTTTCCTCTTGGACTATTTGTACCCCGACCTCTCTACTTTTAGATACTCATGGTGAGGGGGTTCAAACCATCACAATATGGATAATATTAGGATCGTGCCGGCCTTAAACCTTCACTTAAGTTTCTCGCTATATGGTCTTGGAAGCCTCAATTAATTGCTCCCAAGAGATATGTTTATGTACTATAGAATTCATAAAATAATCCATGAGATATAAAAAATGACCTAAGATGAAAAATAGATGGAAAAAAACAAACTAAGCTTTGAAGAGTAAAGTAGTCAGCCAAGAAGAAGAGAGGAGATGAGTGGAGAGAAGTGCTATCATTCAGTTATTGGCATACAATCATTGAATATGCAAATTGTATCAGCTCTTTTGCTAGCATTCAATTATTCCCACTCCACGTGAAAGGTGCCATCTCAAGCCGTTAGATGATTCTCACTGCTCACGACAGGTACAAGATTGAGCTCTTAAAACTTCACTTCTCTTGTCTCTGTGTAGCCTTCATCTTCAAACTTCCTTCAAACCATAGAGTCTTCACAAAGTTTTCCTCATCACAAAAAATTCCTTAGAAAACTAGTAAGAGCGAAAAAGGTGCTTTTAACTCTCCTAAAAGAATTTCAAGGAAAAACTCAAGATCTAAAGCACAAAAGTACACAAAAATGACTCCAAAATGTCCAAAAACTGCTATATAAATGAACACACCATACCTCTAATCTAGTTTAGGGCACATGTGTCTTCAACGAGCTCATGGATATATCCCTCAACCCAATTGACATAGAAACGTAAAACATCCTGGTGTATTCCTGAGCCTAGCACTAAATCTTACAAAGAATTAAACTAAGTGTACATCCTAATCTATTTTTTCACATAATCATAGAAAAAAGCATAAAATTAAATTAAGCATGATAATAATATAATAAAATTAGACACAAATCTAAGATTCTCCAAAATCAAGAGTTAATACATGCTTACAAATGCTACCAGGTTGTAAATTAAGCTACAGAATCAAATCTACGACATTAATGGATTTGAGTGCTATGGATAAAGTGATATGAATGAAGGGAGAGAGAGAGAGAGATAAATAGAAAGTGTACCATTAATATCTTCCTCCCTATATTTTCTAATTGAAAATGACCACTTTATATAGTTGGAAGAGAGAGAAGGCTAAAAACCTGCTGGTCAAAACCCTAGCAAACACGGTGGCACGGATCATGCAGTGACTTTAGGAATGGACCATGCATAATTGCAGGACCCATTTTCTTGGCCTTTTTTACACCATTTAAGTTTCAAGGACGATACATAATTGCAAAGTCCATCTTCTGTGACATCCTTCAAAACATCATGATCTGGCACGGCCGTGCATGTTTGCACAGACTGTTCACTGGACCTTAATATTTATGGGTAGTTTCTTGTGGCTCGGACCATGTACTATGGTATGGTCCATGCCCATAGAACATTTTCAAAACTCCTTGAAGTTTTTGCTCCTTTTTCCTTTTATCTTCTTCCACTTCCTTATTTTTTTTACCACCATGTTCAATGGCCCTCATCCTTCTACCAATATCACGACTGGTATTCAATCTACTACCATTTTTTCGAATGTAATCCTCTAAAGATATAGAAATAAGCTCACAAAAGTACATCTAGAAACTCAGGTAGGTAAAGTCCCATTAGGCTACAAGTAGCTCACAAAATAGGGAAGTAAACATAGAAAACAAAACAAGATGGTTTCAACTCCCTATCATGCAAATCCTCTATAAATCGAATCATCCATCAATAAGAGCATAACAATGGAGGTGTTAAATGCATTTAAAAAACATGCATTTTACGCCTCATTAAATCCCCCACACTTAAACCTTAAATCATTTTCGAGTAAACAAAAACAAGAAAGGAGGATCTAAGGTTATATCTAAGAGAATGTTTCCCGAAGAACACCAAAATTTTTATTATTAGGACTACCCTAGCCCAAAGAAAAAGATTTAACAAGAAAACTTATATCCCAAACTAAGATTTCCTAAACAAACCAAATCATGCCAATAATAAGAATGAAGTATGATACTACAAAAAAATGAAGAGAGCTTATTCTAGCCCAAAGAACATCCAAAAGGCACAAGAAGAAAAACACGTGGCAATTTTATTTTTTCTTTCTCTCATTTTCTTTAATTTTGCCTAGGATTCCTCTCGATTTTTCAGCATAGCTTCTCCCTTCTTTCAAGCCTCATGAATGAACTTTTTCCAATCCTTTAAGGCCTCTCATTTTTTTTCATAGGTTTCCCTTTTGAGTTTTCAACATGTTCGAGCCCCCCAATTTTGCCTAAGTCACCCTTTCTTCTCATATTCTTGGATTTTTCATCAACACAAAATGCTCCAAAAGTGAGCTTCAAAATTCATCAATGAAAAGAAAACACACTAAGAAATGTCCTAAATTTCCCTCCCCCACACCTAAACAATTCATTTTCCCTAATGTACAATATTAAGTAGAACCAAAGTGGGGTAAGGAAAAATATTCACAGACCGTGAGGTTCCCGCTCCTCCCCACCTCTCCTCTCTCACTCCTCTTGCCTCAGTTGTTGCTCTCTTGGGGATCAATGTCTCAAAAGCCTTGAAGATTGAATGTTTTCATACAATAATTGGTACTGTTTCTCCTTTTTAACATTGGCACAGTGGTCTACAAAACGGAACTCCTCGTACACCTCTTGCTCTAGACAGGTAATTATTTTCCTCCAAATCCAGACTTTTCTACTCACCACATCAAGTTTCTCACCATATCCTCCTAGTTAATGCTCATCCCATCGACTAATTGAATCATTCCTTGTATTTGTTGGTCAAATCCTAAGTGTTGTTGGTCAAAGAGTTTGATTTCTCATAAAATTTAAGTGACTGTGTTTATTGAGGTTTAGTGAGGCGCTCCTCTTGCACTTCTCCTTCAGGTTGCTTTGCCTCATCTTCAAATTCCAAAGTAGTCAATGTTAAGAGAAATACGTTCTCATATCTCGCATTAGGGGCAAGGCAAAGGCTCTCCAATTGGGTGTGGTCAGTTCTGGTTGTTCCCTCTAGTTGTGGAAGAACTATGAATCTACAAACATGTGCACCATCATATAGCCATTTGAAATGGCCCTCCAAGGTGGTGGTGGTAATAATATGAGCTTCTTCGAACTTGTCGATGGTTTATTACATTCTGATACAACCACCTCCCACTTTATTAATGCCTGAGTAGGCGTGCTCCAAATTTTGATCCAGTAAGCCGATCATTCCACCTATTCGAATTCTTTTGGTTCTCTTGGTTGATGTATAAAAACACCCATCCTAAGATATCTCAACTATATCTTGGTAGGAAATTTCTTCCGAAATCATGGGCCAAAGAACCTCCACGTCTTTTTTTCTACATTGTGCATTCTCTCAATGGAAAAAGATGGTTATTGCTAAAAAACATTGAACGCAGTGTAATACTGGATGAATAATCTTAGTGACCCCCCCCCCCCCCTTGGTCTTTTCTCACAATGTTTATCCAAAACTTCTTCAATGAGAATCCATGGCATCGAACCCATGCTCCTTCATATAAGTTCTTGGTACTTCCTTCCCGTAATTCTATACAAAAAGCCTTCGCCACCTCTTGGTAGGTTATCTAGAATTGCTTGTCATCCATGTCAAAATTGATGAACGACGTCCCTTCTCCATCATTCTTAAGATGCAATGTGGCTAGGAACTTGAACACGTAATGTTTGTAGTTTCAGGAGAGGAAATCTAGGAAACCATTTAAGTGTATCCTCCCAAACAATTACGAGACCGGTTGTAGGTGACCAAGTTGCTCCAATGTTGTCTTAAAAACAAATTTGATCTCAAATATTGTCTTTTTTGGCGCCCTTAAGTTCTTCCATTTCCAATTCGCACTTCCGGAGATGCATCTTAGCTCCATGAACTCATCTGGTGTAGTAGAAGTGATTACTATATCTCGGGACCACTTAACTCTCCTATCTTGGGTCAAGCTACCTCTTTCCACTCTTGATGAACTACCATTACCAATAGGGCTTATATTTGGACGCATTATCACAAAAAGCACAAGAGAGGGTGAAAGAAACACAATATTTCAAAACAAAGAGAAAGTTCAAGATACTTTGAAGCAAATATTACACTTTAGTACAACCATCTAAACCTTCTTAACACAAGTACAAACGTTACCCCTTCACTCCCCCCACACTTAAAGTTAAAATGGAATATCAATATCACCTACATTAAACCACATTTCCTTCATATTTTTTTTAAATTCAAGATATCACCCTTTACAACTATGCCACGAAAAGAAAATAATTTGAAAAGTTAAAGCTTTTACACAAATTTGGACCTTGGAGAGTTGAAGACCCAAACAAAATGCAAGATTTGCCTTCCTTTTGCAATAATGTCCAGCCCCCTTTCAGCGTTGCTAAAACATGAGAGGAGCCTGTGAATTATTAAGGGTCAAAGATAATAATTTATAGTGTTGCTCTCATTCCTACTACTATGCTACTTAGAATGGTAGACAGTGGCAAATATCGAGGTCATCCACCGAGATGTTAGGAATCTAATAATCACCTAAGTATAACCATGATCGGGTCGTCCATCCAATCACATGTTAGGAATAATTAATTTTGGTAAAAAATCATTAGAGGGATTTTGCTAACAACTACTAACATGCAAATGATCAAAAAGGATTAAACTATATAAACTAGCACCTTTGAAATATTTGTGTAACATGATTTATGTCATTTCGATCCTTGATTTCATCACATAAAAGAAGTATGAACCTATTTAAGTGTTTGTGACATGTAGTACAGACGATGGTCAAAACTTCCCCCTATCTTCCACATAATAGTGAGTGTATAAAATTATCCATCGGCCTCTCCTCTATAACTAGGGGAGTGCAACAACGGCAATAATTCAATGAACAAATATGATTCTATAACTAGGGGAGGAACATTCAAAAATGCTCTACCCCTAGGCCTACAAAGTTAAAGGAAGTAGGCATCTGATCGATGACTCTAGAATCACAAAGATAACCCCAGCTTGCTACATTAGCTATATTTACTCGTAACCCTTCAGACCAACTCATCGGCTCACTAGTGCATAGTCGATCGTAATGTTAACAACAGAAGCCTATGTGCAGACACCCACATGAATCCAAACCTATTGTTACCCAAAGAACATCTATATTACCCTCCCCGGTGGGTATCAATAATGCAACAACATAAAAGTAGGCTTGTTTGTCTTCTAACTCAGTGTGGCAATCATGCAATTCACAAGAATATGAAAAACAAGCCAACATAATAATAAAAAACAAAATAATAGGTTAATCTAAGAAATCTCACAAAATAAGCATTAATGCATGAATACAAATATAATTCCCTAGTTAAGTTACAACTCCCTAAGCATTGAATCCAAATATTTCATTGGATTCAATGTGGTATATAACTAGACCATAATCTAGAGGTTGTATCACCAATGATCACATCACCAATAAATCAAGGAAGTTGGAGCATTTTCTTAGACTAGGTCACAAACCGATAAAGGCGGAACCACGTCTTGTGGGTTAACCACGAACCAAGATTGTAGGAACCATGATGCAACCAACGATCTCAAAAGCGGGCAATGTGCAACCACAATTGCAGACATCTATAAATAATGGAAGATTAGAATCGAAGAAGGTAAGGAAGATTAGACATCTAAATCCTGCATTTTTTAGATTTAATAAGAACTAACAGATGTTTTGTATTTATGGCACCTAGATCTTCCCTTTTAATCTCATCATTAGGTTGCTCGTGAGTACTTCTTCATCTTATTAGCTTTTGTCGAAGGCCACAAACCTTAAATCGTGGTAGTAGATTTGAAGGCTACTCGCAAGGGTGGTAGTAGACTCGAAAGCCACAAACCTCAACTCGTGTAGTAGATGGAATGGGAACCAAATGAGGCATATTTGGAGTTAACCAAGGCCAAGTCCTAAGTGGAATAATTATTGTCCGGGAGTTGCACAAAGTTAAAGGAAAGATCCAAGAAGAATTAACACTTAAGGAGAGATTCATATTCTCGAGTGCTATGAAATCGACTACAAGAATTCTCCAATTTGACTTATAGTTTATTCGTAGCATAGCAAAGAGGATTGGCAACCGAACCAGCAACAGTTGGCACAACCGCACTAGCTTGACATAGCCCATGTCGGGAAGCCCTAGCATAGCCTATATCAACTGGCATTAGCCATGTAAAATCATGGAATGGGGGGTACCCGTTTTAGCTTTCCGTGCTACTCCAAGTCACTTTTTACTCAAAAATTGGCTAAGTATGGGGGGGGCAATGCATTCTGTTTTACACGATCTGCACTGTTTCAATTTACAAATGCTAAGACCAGCCTATGGGGTGTGAAGAATGATAGGGGGCTCACCGAGGTTTTATGTAAAATAAGCATCCAGCCGATGGGGCGCTCCAAACATTGTGTGGCACAGATTGGAAGGAGAGAAAAGGGACCTAGCCGACATTCCGCACTGGATGACATAGGAAGTTCTAGAAAAATGGAAAATGGCATGTGCTAGGCCTAGCTTCCCACGCCAGCACGGCCGACATGACCCATTCTAAGCTTGCCATCCCGCGATAGCACGGGCCGTGGCACATTCCACCCCTTGCACACATTACGGTTGTCAGGGTTTTGGCCACTTTTAGATACTACTATATATCTAGGGCAAGGCTAATTAGGGTTTATGTGATGCTTCATTTTTAGATTTTAAGAGTAGTCTAGAGAGAGAAAACACTCCTCCTTCTCTCTAGTTCTCTTTCTGTTCATATTTTATTTTCCTTTTTCCAAATATCATTGAATCCAATGAAATACTTGGATTCAATGTCTAGGAAGTTGTTAATCAAACTTGGGATTATTTGTATTCATGATTAGATTTTAAGCTTTTGAGATTTAGATTCTCTATTTTAATTCCTATGAATATTTGTGCTTGATGTGTGATTTATCATCTTTGAATATTTATGCTATGTCATTATCATGATGCATCCATACATATATGCTAGTATATTATCATGTTAGATATCATCTCTAGCTTGAGAGTTTTAGAATTATGGAGTAGGTTAGAGAACACTGGTGAGATGAGTGCATTCATGTCACTTTGATGAAATATCTTTGCATATGCTAAACCATAATTCTAATTGGAAAGTCGTGGCAGAGGAAACGCATGTTAGGGGGGGGGGGTCGATTCAGCAAATCCCAACTAGGGGAAACCCTTGACTTACCCTAATAGATTAAGCGTGATTGTTTTTAATAACTAGGGGTTTGCCGGTTTGAAGAAATCACAAAGCTGGGCTAAGCTTATAATCAAAACAATATCTCAATTCCCTTTGCCTCTCTAGGCTAAGGGATTGAGATCCATAGTGGAGATTCTGGGATGTAATTGCCTTACTTTCATATCTAATAGTTGTGACCTACTTTAGGCAAAGTTCTTTTAGGCGGGCTTTGTTACTCCAAGTGGGGTCGCGTTAGCATTGAGAGTAAGGAACGGGGATGTTCTCCAGAGTCACTGGATCAAAGTGCATCCCTATTTACGGAGATGGTGAGATAAGCATGTATTGGTTGTAGTACCTTGCGTGACAGACGAGAGAAATATCTCGTATTTCCACACTAAATTATATAGGCATAAGATAGGTTTATATTCTTATATTTTAATGAATCAAGGATAAGAGACAATGATCGATCAGTTAATGCAAATATCCCTAATTGCTAGTTAATATAGTTTATTTCTTTGTTTGCATGTTAGTAGTTGATAATTGAAAATCCCCCCAGATGGTTATTTTCACAACACTTGTTATTCCTAACATGTGGTTATATTGGCGACCCAACCAGGTTTTTGAGTAATTAGTGTTTTTTTGTTAGATTTTGTTTGTTGATCTTTCTTGCTTGGTATCCTTTTATTTCTGACTTTTTCGCTAGTTTGTTCTTAGTTGGATACTGTTGGCTTTCATTTTATGGTACATACCCACACCAATAATTTGGGAGTCTTGCATTTTCCAAAAGCCTATATAGGTGAAAAGCAAAGAAGAAAATGAGGCCGAGAAAGGAAGTTCCCTGAGAGCCGGTTATTGTGACCATCGCACCTTGAGGGAGTTGATGGCTTCAAGCTTAGAGAGTCAAACCCTCTGCATCATCTTCCGGCTTCTACCACCGAATGTTACATGTTAATTGAAGAGTGGAATAATCTATTGCTTTCCAACATTCCACGGGATCGCAAGAGAGGATCCCAACAAGCATCTCTCAGAATTCCACTTAGTGTGTATGAATATGATGCATGTCGGAAGCTCAGAGCAAGATTATATAATCTACGGTTGTTTCCCTTTTCACTTAGGGATTCGGCCAAAGATTGGTTGTATTATCTTCTCCTGGGTCTATAATGTCATGGACAGATAAGATGCGTCGCTTCTTTGAAAAGTACTCCCATCCTGGAGTCAATGGGATTGAATAAAAAGTTGTCCAACATCTCCCAATTAGCCAATAAGTCCCTATATGAATATTGGGAGCACTTCAAGAGGTTGTTAGGGTGTTTCCCTTACCATCTATTCAAAGAAGGAGACCTGGTTACTATTTATTCGAAGACCTATGTAACGATTATATGCGTACGGTTAACATTGCTTGTAATGGATTGATTGTCAACAAGAGTCCAAGGGAGGCTATAGCCATATTAAAAGATATTATGAATGACAGAAGGAAATATGGCACCAAATCTAGGGTGAAAACCGTTGAAGAGCCAAATAAAACCCCTAATTTGGAGGAGCAAGTCAAAGCCCTCTCCTCCATGATGAAATAGTTATTAAACAGGGATTTTAACAAGCGAAACTGTGTGGTGTTTGCAACCTTGATCATGATACAGATTCATTTCCACAAGTGGCAGAGGATTTTGAACAAGTTAAGGTGTTGGAGTTTAAAAACAATGGAAATAGGTCACAATTTCCTAGGGGTCAACTTCAAGGGTTCCATGGGAACCAAGGGGGAGAAAGACAAGATCCCTGCAAAAACCTTCAACCAGAGGTATAATGATCATCCCAACTTTCGTTGATGAGAAGACACAACCATAAGGGTACAACCAAAGAAGGTCAAGCTCCACCCAAACCTTATCTAAGGGGAGAAGGGCCTACCAAAACCAACGCTCCACTTTACACGTCGAGCCAAGAGATAATTCTAAATGCTATCTCTCAATTGGCCAAGAAGCACATGACATCTTTGCGGAGCAAACAAGGCGAGAGATTGAGGATCTCAGGACAAGGGCCCTCTCAAGCATTAAAAATCTTGAAATTTAAGTCGAGAAATGATGAGATGTCAAATTCATGTATTTTTCGATGCATTTAACATCTATTTTGTTATATTTTTGTTAGAATATTTCTAGATTTAGTTAGGTTTACATCATAAGGGGTTTAGATAACCATTCTCGGTTTTTGTATCTAAATCCTTCATTTCGTAACCTATTTTGAGTCTAATGGATTTTTGGTCCTTACGAGCATCTAGATTCCTTTTGTAAGTTTAATATGTAGATTGCTCGTAAGCACTTCGAAGTGGTTTAGATAAGGCCATTTTCATAGATGGTAGAATATTGAAGGATATTCACAATAATGGTAGAAGAAGGAAGGCAACTTACAAAGTGGTAGAATATAAAGTGAAGAAGGAGAGCAAAGTAGAGGGTGAAGAATGATCTACGTTTTGAAGCATATTTATGAGAATGATACGAGAATAATCAGTCTCTAAGAGTGGTACCGTTGGATTTTTCTTCTCGAGTACTATAAAAAGACTACAAGAACTTTCAAAACGGATCAACGGTTCACCCGAGGAAGCAAAACAAATTTGGACTGATTGCTGTCACGACTCGCAAATTTGTGTCGCGATCATGACAGTGATTTTACTGGAAGCATATTTTTCAACACTGTAGCATCATGAGTCATGAGGAAGGCATTGATGGTCGCGACAGATACCCTGTAGCTTGTTTTTACTCCCTTTTTTCTTGTACTATAAATAGCACTTCATCCATTCATTCCTCATCCTTCTTGATCCGACTTGGGGACTTCAAAACCCTAGTTTTTCACCTTCTCCTTCACTTTATTCTTGTTTCTTTGTAGATTTTTGTTCTATGTTATACGTTTTGATTATCTAGGCTAGTAAAATCCTTGGGGCAATTGATTTCTACTTCCAAGCCTCTTATCTATCCTTGAACATATAATATGTTCAACACTTTCACTACTTGTTGTGAAGATAAATATTCTACCCTTATTTGATATTAGTTTACAAGAGTGAATTCGACATCTCTCGCTAAATATCACTAATGACCCTTTTAGTCGTTCAACGCCTAAAAGTATCCCATTAATGACATTAAGTTTGAAGAATCAACAAGTTTGGTAACACTTATAAACACTATACCGTGTCTAAGCATTGAACCAATTCATGCATTTACACAAGATTAGCCAAGAACGTTCAACGCTCATTGACTTCTCTCATTTGCTACACAAATAAACATGACGAAGAATTCGACATCACCACATTTACTTAGCACTCATCAAATCACCAATAACATTAGAAGCCCTAAATCATGCTTTTGGATTTCATATCAAAGAGGGAAGAATTAATTACTTTCTTCAAACCCTAACACAATATCATACAAGCATTTCATATACTCAAACTTCCAATATCATAAATGAATTCAACAACCCATTTCAACACAATAAATGTACAATAGATAAAGCATTAAATAACTTATAAACAAGTATCAAGACATGGGTTTGGAAGCCTAATGAATTGCTCCCAAGGATATGTTTAGCTACTACTAATCATACTAATTAACAAAAGCAATTTAAACATTGAATCTGCCCTCAAGTGACTTATCTCTTTGGTCTTCATGTAGTCTTCTATTCTTCCTTTCTCCGGGTCTTAAAAGTCTTCATAGTGTTCAAAATGGAGTCTTCAAGGTCTTCAAATGTTCAAAAATTATCTCGTCTCACGGAATTCTTATTACAAGTGGTAAAAGCGATAAAGTCACTCTCAACTCTAATAATAGGAATTCAAGGTAAAATAGAGTATCTAAAGCATAAAAGTCTTTCAAAATGTGTAAAAAAATCCTAAAATAGCTATGTAAAACGGACGCAGCACATGGCAAGGAGAAAAAAGGAGCAAAAAGGAGACCTGGCCAGAGGCCTGACCGGATAACACGCCCCACGCTGGCACGAACGGTACGGCCCATGCCAGACCTGTTGCTCCGCATCGGCACGAGCCAGTGGCGGCTGCTAGGGTTTTTGTCCATTTTTTTGTCTTTTTCAAGACCCAATTTCATACTTCTATATATAAGGGCCTTTAGTCTTACAGAGTTAACTAAGTAGGCATAATGTAGATTTTTCTCTCTCTTAGTATGTGAAAGGAAGTGAAGAGTTCTCTCTGTCTCTCGTTAGAGTACTTCTTCCTTTTCTTTCTCTTTTCTTTCTCTTTTCTTCACTTTTCTTCTCTTATTTTCTTAGATCCATGTCATTTAGCTCAATATTTTCCATGGATCTATTTCTTAGGGAGTAGAGATCTAGTTTGGGCATTATATTTGTATTCATGTATTGATGTTTATTTTGTGAGATTTCTAGATTTACCTATTTCTGCATGTTTTGTGATCATTATGTTAGCTTGTTCTTAATATTTTTATGAATTGCATGAAATTCACAATTTTTGGCACACAATCGAGTGTACTTTCATGTTAGCGCACTATTTCTAGTCCCCGGTTAAGAAAACCTATATGCGCTTGGAGTGCGATAGTCCAGAACTGGGCGTGTGCACAAAGGTTACTGGTTAGCGTCGTTTAACTCGCCAAACAACGTGCAAGTTCGGGAAAATACTAATTAGTATGCCAATAAGCAGGGTCGATCCCACGAGGAGCAAAATCAAATATTCTAATTTTTATTTCTACTAATTTCTCGAACTCTTTTGGTAATGTCACCACACCTTAATTTTGAAAATGATTTCTAATACTAAAATTGCAAATAATGAATCTAAAGAAATAATATATTTAAACAATATCGACTAAGAATAACTCTTGCTAGTTACTATAGATCATAGGAACAATAATAAATCAGTTCTTGCACATCTATCGGTTATAGAGAAATGGGTACGATTAACCCCTAATTCTTTCTTACTTTATCGACAGTTAATCAATTATAATTAACTAACTATTTTCCTTACCAAAATGTTCCCAGAAAGTATTCGCTAAACCAGAACACACTTTGATAGCATAAAGAATTAAAAGAACCCGATATTGCAATTACCCAAGTATTCGCAAGTAGCAATGCACACTCAGTTATTCCGTATCTTGCTATTACAGTTTTAGCTAGTTAGCTATTTTCACAATATTGTGCTACTTACTAATCACATCCAACAATTACGCACGCAATTACAATCCAATACAATCCATTCCAAATTTAAATTTTAATCTTATCCATATCTAATTAAGGAATATAATCATAATAAATCTTCATAAATATCTCATAAATATCTCTTCAAATTAGCAAGAATATTCCATAATCAGCTCCAAATATCTCCAAACATGGCTGCACACGTCCTGCTCTTTCTGTGAAATCATAATGTCATCTTTTCTGCCATAATTGCTCCAAATGCTTCTCAAAAGCCCACCTAAGCCCAAAACCGGTAATCTGTGACAAATAACACCTAAAATGGACATTAATCGGGTAAAATCACAATAAACCCCAATAAAATAAACAACATAATTAATATGTATCAAATATCCTCACACTTGAGTCATGGTTGCCCTCAAGTATGAAATGAGAATTAAATCATATTGTTTATCACAAAAGTCCCACATATCCCCGACTGACTCTAAGAAAGACTCAAAAGAAAAATAAATAACAAAAGACACTAATTACAACCCAACAAACAAGCAAACTCAGCATACTAATCCTTAATTTCTCAATCCTTAGACAACTTACCTTTCCAATAACAAATGGTCCTGTATAACACACTTGACACTATCACACCCTTCAAATAACATAGGTAAATTCATCCTCAAATTAATGCAAAACAACCCTCAACTTAGTCAAAATCTGACAAGCATTAAACATTTCTCACGTTTCACACATTTCGCTCAACATGTAAGGGACAGTCACTCATTATATGTAATTCATATGGCAATACTCAAATCATTTCATGCAAATCAAAAAGGTGATTCTTATTCAAGGTTGTAATGGGGCTAGGGGGAATAAGAATAAGGTAAGGTCATAGGGGTTCTAAGCTTCAAATATGAAATATATATATATATATATATATATATATATATGCATGCTAATTTCAGCCCAAACTTTTCAATCAATGTCAACAATTTCAGCCATCATAAGAGTACAAAAATCTGCTCAAAACTAATTGTAAACACTAAGTGTTGGTGCTAGAATTTTTTTCTTCTTCTTTTTAAATATTTTTTCAGTTTTTTTCCTTTCTTCTTTTCTGGGCACTTCAGCCTTTTTTTTCCTGAATTTTCCAGCACCATATCACTGTTTTTCTAATCATTCTAATGCACATCTAAAAATAGTACCTCACAAACAATTTTTCATCAATAATCAAGATGCAACTGATTTTATAAAACCACCAGCAGCAAATAATATGAGAAATCTATAATAATCATAAGCATGCACATATATATATATATGGGATAAAATAGGGGATACAAACAGGCTTTGGCTTCATATTAATGTGACTTAAACAAAGAAAATGTCAAGGCTTCAAAGAGTTTACTAGGGGTAATGCAAGGTAGGCAATATAAGTTGTGGGGTTAAATCCTAATGTCTTTCATCATTTTCACTCAAATAACTCAAGTAATGCCAATATCTCTCACACAAAAATTGATGTAGAGACTGCTCTACTCTGGCTCAAATGTTCAATTACTTGTCTTTTTTTTCGTCATCCCAAGTCTCATTTAGGCCAATTTACACAAATTATGTTGAACTCATTTACCAAGTATTTTTAGGGGTGTATCAAGTAGCCAATTATGTCACACAAGAGGTTTATTATCAACAAGTTCAGTTCATCCATATTCAATAATATCAAGAATAGTATGCAGAATATGACTAGACTCATTAAAAAAAATTGTATTTTTTTTAATGAGAAGACACTAACACATAAATCTTCTCACACTTAAACCTTGTTTTCCCTCAAGCAAGCTTTGTGAAAATGTAAGGAAGATTCAACAACAAACAACAACTAAAAAAGAAAAATAAAATAAAATAAAAATACTAACAAAAGAAGGGACGGGGGACTTATTTAGAGGGTCTAACCACAGATTGCATGGCTAGGAGAAGGCATTCAACTAGTACCGCAAGCATGTCTACTTTTTGCTCCAAACGAGCGGGAACAGTTTCTTTTGCTTTCTGGATGGGTACAACGACTATTTTTATATTTGTCTAAGTCCCGAGGACCAGGAGAAGACCAAATTTACTTGTCCCTTTGGCACTTATGCAGGCATAAGAATGCCATTTGGTTTATGCAATACCCCAGGCACCTTCCAGCATTGTATGATGAGTATCTTCTCTGATTTGATTGAGATGAGTATCGAGGTGTTCATGGACGATTTTGGGATGAACCATATCTTTAGAAGATTGCATCTGACCAGATTATCCGACGCTGCATTCTCGACGACGAGAAAGGTACTATTCTTTTACATTGTCACTCATATGCATGTGGTGGACATTTTGGACCTAAACGTACTTCTCGTAAAGTGCTTGATTGTGGTTTCTTTTGGTTGACTCTGCATAAGGATGCTTACACATTCTGTAAGAATTGTGAAATATGCCAAATGACAGAAAATATTTCTCAACGTGATGAAATGCCACAAATGCCTATAATTGTTTGTGAAACATTTAATGTGTGGGGTATGATTTTTATGGGTCATTTTCCGAGTTCTCTTGGGAATGTCTATATTTTATTAGCAGTCGATTACGTGTCAAAATGGGTGGAAGCTAAAGCTACCCATACTAATGATGCTCAAGTTGTTGCAGGTTTCTTGAAATCAACAATATTTTGCAGGTATGGAGTGCCAAGAGCAATCATGGTTTTTAAAAATTAACACCGGTTTTCAAAAAACTGGTGCTGAAAACTGGTGCTAATTTAACACTTGTTTTCAAAAAATTGGTGTTAATTAAAAAATATCAGTGCTAATTTATTTGGGGCATTGGTTTTCAAAAACTGGTGCCAAAAAACCAGTGCTATAGGGGTGCCTCTGTGGTAGTGCTTCTCCCCTTGGATATGGTTGAGGTGGATCTTTTTCCCCTCTATTGTACCCTTGAACTTGATCCTCCTCACAACAACCGAAATTGGGCTGATTGAGGTACCTCGAGTTGAAGCTATTTGTGTAGGAGTCTTGCCTTTTACCTACATAGTTCCCACGGAACCCTTTTTGTTGTTGCCCCCTACCTAATTGTTGCCTATTTCCACTATTGAAGTCCAATGCCATCACCTCCTCCAAGTCTTCCACCACATGTGGACAAGCATCGGTGTGATGATTGAGACTACAAATGTCACAAAACTTTACTTGTTAAAATGATATGAATCTCCTTGCGAAGACTCTGGATTGCGGAAAATTGGATCTTTAATTCAAATGGAAATCTCGCCCAACCACTTGAATTGCACGAATTGCAGCGTCTAGCCCGCAGGGTA
>JAULKM010149130.1:0-33962 GCA_032355605.1 Rubia tinctorum | reverse complement strand
CATTCACTCTTGATCCGTTTTGAGTGTTCGAGTAACCAATTTTATAGTACTCGCTACGTAGAATCCAAAAATGTCATGCATCGGACCCAATTCATTTTGGGTACTACTCAAAACTGAGCCCAAAAGTTGACGACGAAATCAACATATTTTCCAACAAAATGTCGAGTCACATTTTTTTGTTGTTGCTGGAAGATATGTCCTGACCATTTAGTATTGTTAGAATGCACCTTTAGAATCTGCAGCTCTTTCACCTTTGCCAGTCTGATACCAAATATTAATTCAATTTTATAGTAAGTGATTATGTTGTAATATGTCGTCTACATAATAACAGAGTTAAAGTTGGATGCACATCCTTTCCTTTTATTATTCATCGATTTAAATACCATGTAATCAGTAAAAAAAGTTTGAGCCTGATTTGTACTTTATCCTAACTACTGAGAGAGGGTGTATTACAAGATAGGTAGACAGAAGAGGAGAGCAACGTCTTAAAATCATCACTGTGTAATGAAAACTATATAATGGAGTCATGATCTATACACTAACGGAACCTGATTTACAGCTGTCGAAAACATTCGGTTTCAATCGACACTGGAAAATTACATGTCAAGAATGCTGTCAATTCTACCAACCATGCATAGTATATTCTTCACTCTTTCATAAGAACAGCTTTACAGGCATCCAGAGGGTTTTTGTTGATTCTACATTTTCTTTTATTTCTATTATTTTTGTTGTTCCTGGAAGATATGTCCTGACCTTTGATTATCACTTGCTTCATTTGGCTTTGCATTCTTGGATCACGAATTCAATGCAAGGTTTAGTCCTTTATTGCTTGCTTCTTGTTATTGTTACATTATAGTTACCATGAATCGTACATGTCAGGATGGCTAGAGTTTTAATTCGATTCTAGTCACCTTTTTATAGCTTCTTGTTGTTTTTGATTTTGTTTTCTTGCTTTTTTATTCTATTAGAATTCACCATTGCTCAAACTTCTTTATTTTTCTTGCATGCTTGCTAAGTCAAGATTATATTTCACTTATACTACTAATTAGGTTGTAGATCTTGTCTAGCCATATCAATTTTTTCGTTTCTCATCAGATGGTGCTAG
Organism: Rubia tinctorum; assembly: GCA_032355605.1. Classification (NCBI taxonomy): domain Eukaryota; kingdom Viridiplantae; phylum Streptophyta; class Magnoliopsida; order Gentianales; family Rubiaceae; genus Rubia; species Rubia tinctorum. The sequence goes on along the minus strand of JAULKM010149130.1, from coordinate 32,857 downwards.
GATCCATGGTTGGTAACCCCACTGGTCTTAATTTATTGATGCTTGAATTTGCTAGGTTGCTATATGATGTGTCATTGAACAGTATATGTTAGGATATTGTGCATTATTTTTGCACAAAGGTTGTTGATTTGTGTTTTTACTTTGCATTATTTTGCATAAAGTTGTTGAATTGTGTTTCCAACTTTGTGCTTTTTTTTTCAAAAAAAAGTTGTTGATTCGTGTTTCCAGCTCTGATGTAAGTTGCAGACCTACATCGAAGGGGGAAAGATGGTGAACCTTTAGCTGGAGTGGATAGTTAGAATGCTATGATCTGGTTTCGCCTGCTCTTATTAATTTAGGACAGAATAATAGTGTTGATGATCATCTTAATTTTGATGTGAATGATGTAGAAAAGGTAGAAATTGTTGGGTACTGTTGATTGTTGATGGCTTGTTGAAACTGTGTAAAAAGTTAAATTGTCATATGATCATCCCCCTTATTTTGCAACCTTGTAGAGGGAGGATTTGACTTATTTTGCTTTCATCTTCTTTAACTCGATTTTTGTAGTGCCTTTTCTTGATTTGTTTTTACCTTTGTTGGTTACTTTTGTTCTTCCCTACTGTATTAATATCATTTCCTGATGCAAATCCTTGTGGAGTCAAAGTTCAAGTAAAGATATTGGCGTTATCATCCAGTAGCAAAGCTTTCATCTAAAAATGAATATTACATTTTACGCTAAATATGATTTTAAATATTTTAACTTTCATCAAACACTCAAAACTCTAATAAATAGAAGTTGAAACACCTTCAAACCAACTTAGAAGCACCTATAAACAAGAGTAAAAGCACCTACAATTTACCCTCATTATAATTTAAATACAAACTTGCATGAAATTCTGAAAACACCAAAATACCACTTTCAAACACTTATGCACATAAAGCCTTACTTTAAACAAACAAATAATCAAAATTGCAAGAAATTCTCAAAGCACCAAAAATGTCATTTTCAAGCACTCACGCCTTTAACTTAAAGCACCTACACACATAAATAAAAGCACCTTCCATCAAAAAGGGCCAACAAATAAAAATTTTGAAACACCTTCATCAAACTCTTGTTGCCACAACAAATAGAATTCGAAATACCTTCATCACAATTTAAAAACACATTAAAAAAAGTTGAATCACCCATAAGCATAAGTTATGGAATAACTATTGTATATTTTATTTTAAGTATTGTATATTTTAATTTAAATATTACATTTCTTAAAACAAAAATAAACTTTATATTTTAAACGTGAAACTTTTTTATACAGTACTAAAAAGTTGAAAGTACCTACTAGTATTCATTCAAGTACATACGAGTTAAAATTAAAGCACCTACTATTTATTAGTGAAGCATCTTTAACAAACAAGTTAATTTATTTAAAACAAATAATATACGTTCTACTCTCTATTTTGTTACGTTTGACACAGTAGTTTGAAATAGTTTACGCTTTATGCATCTACAGTTTAGACTCAAAGGCCAAACAAATAAAAAAAGTTGAAACACGTTCAATACAATTTAGAAGCACCTACAAAAAAAATTGAAGCACCTACACTTTACGCTCAAAGCACTTGCAACAAGTAATTAATCTAGCATGAAAACTTTAATGCACCGAAAAAGTCATTTTCAAGTACCCATACCTTTAATTTAAAGCACATACGTTCATAAATAGAAGCATCTTCGATCAAAAAGGCCCAACAAATAAAAATTTTAAAACACCAAAATATCATTTTTAAGCACCTACATCTTTAATTTAAAACACTTACACATATAACTTGAAGCACTTACACTTTATGCTTAGTAAAATTTAAACAAATTTGCCGCAAATTCATGAAGCATATCTTTAAGCACCCACATCTTTACCTTAAAGTACCTACAAACATTAATAGAATCACCTTCCGTCAAAAAGGCCCAACCAAAATTTTTTCAAAACACCAACAGTATCATTTTCAAGCACCTACACCTTAAACTTAAAACACCTACAAACATAACTTGAAGCATCTACACTTTATGCTTAGTAAAATTTAAACAAATTTATTCGAAATTCTTAAAGCATCGAAAATACTATTTTCAAGCATCGACACCATTAACTTAAAGCACCTACAAGCATTAATAGAAGCACCTACGCTCCATAAAATTTAAAAAAATAAACAAACTTGCCAAAAATTATTGAAGCACCAAAAATACAATTGACAAGAACCCACGTCTTTAACTTAAAGCACCAACAAACATTAATAGAAGCACCTTCCATAAAAAAGACCCAGCCAATAAAAAATTCAAAACACTAAATGTTTCATTTTCAAGAACCTAGACCTTTAACTCAAAGCACCTAAAGATATAACTTGAAGCACCTACACTTTATGCTTAGTAAAATTTAAACAAATTTGCACGAAATTCTTAAAGCACCGAAAATACTATTATCAAACATCGACACCATTAACTTAAAGCACCTATGCTCAATAAAATTTTAAAAATAGACAAACTTGCCAAACTTATTGAAGCACAAAAAATACAATTGACAAACACCCACACTCTTAATTTAAAGCACCTACAAACATTAATAGAAGTACCTTCCATCAAAAAGGCCCAAAAAATAAAAAAGATATTCTAAACGCCTTTGTCAAACACTCAAAGCCCAAACAAATAGACGTTGAAGCACCTTTAAGAAAACTTAGAAGCACCTACATACAAAAGTTGAAACACCTATACGCATGAATTATGGAATAATTCATGTACATTTTATTTTAGATATTGCATTTTTTAATTTGAATATAATATTAATTTAAATAATTAAATAATTTATATTTTAAATGTGAAATTTTTTATGCAGCACTAAAAAATTTAAGTACCTACTAGTATTTATTCAAGCACCTACAAGATATTCTTAAAGCACCAACAATTTATTAGTGAAGCACATTTAACATGCAAGTTAATTTATTGAGTAAAGTGCATTTATACCCCTCAATTTCTTGTTTAGTACCTACATACCACTCGGTTTCTCAAAAGAACTTATAATTTCAAGCATGTAAACCTTAAACCACACACACACTAGTTCAAACACTTTCAATACCTACACTTTACACTCAATGAAAGGCTTTCTTGCATAAAAAATAAAAATATCTATGGATAAACAATTCATTGGCTTTGTTCTAAAATGCATTAAGGTAAAGAATCTCCTTTCACTGTTCTCCTCTTCAAACTAGGTACTTCATCATCAACACACCATGACACACATGTAAATGAACAAATAGTTGGTGTGGGAAGTCTGATTAGATTGTATGGAACAAACTAACACTTGCATCAAAATTTTGAACTAAGACTAACCAAATAAAATTTGATCCTTAACCTTTTCAAGTCGTATAACAGTTACTCCATAAAACATATTAACATTCCTCACCAGAAAGAACCACAAAAAACTTTCATATCATACCAAGTTTGAAAGCTCCATACAATATATAGAATGTGAAAAGTAAGCCAACAATGCACAGATACTAAGCAAGCCAAAGGCAGTAAAAGATCTATCTTTACACAAACAGAAGGAAGAAAACAAGAAAAACATACCTTGTTCTTTCATTGATCATTGATATTACGTTTCTCTTCAAATTGCTCTTGAACCTATATGAAATTTATCTAGTCATTAAATTTACAACCCCATCAAAAATTATTATAAGAACACAATATAAACCTTCAACTCAATTGTAATATAAACATTGTCATAGGAATGACCCTCTAGCACCGATTTTTTAGAAGTTTAGCACCGGTTTTTGGGGGTCCAAAAAACCGGTGCTTAAATAGGGGGTGAAACGTTTTCACCGGTTTTTTAAAAATCGGTGCTAAATTTAGCACCAATTTTCTAAAACCGATGCAATATTAGCACCGATTTTCATATTAGCTCCGGTCTAAAAATCGGTGTTAAATTTACAATGGTTTTATATGGTACCAGGTAAAAAACCGATGTTAATTTGGGGCACTTGTAATTTTTTACACTGGTTAAAAAACCGGTGTTAAAATTGGAATCAGTTTTTTATTGGAAATGATTTGAAAAGACCAGTGTTAAAATTGGAACAGGTTTTTTATTTGCACCAGTTTTTAGAAAATCGATGTTAAAATTATCACCGATTTTTTGTTTGCACTTGCAATTGGGCGCTGACCACAGCTGCGTGAAGCTGCTATTTTAGTTCCATTTGGCAAAAACAAAACTAGAATTGTGCGCTGACCGTAGCTGCATGCAACTGCTCTATTAGTTCAATTTGGGAAAACAACACTAGAATTGGGCGCTGACCGCAGCTGCGCGCAGCTACTCTTTAGTTCGATTTGGGAAAAACAAAACTAGAATTGGGAGCTAACCACAGCTGCGCCGCTCTAATACTTCACTACAAACAGTAAAACAGTCTAACAACATATATATGGCCACATCTAGCAAAATCAAAAAACATTTACACAAAATGTATGGTAAAAATTAATAACTATGTGACTAAACATAACTATCCCAAATATAAGTACCATGAGACTAAATAACTTTAGCTTAAACTAGCAATTAAATCATGTGGCATATACACATCAAATCACAAGGCTAATTCACACATCTATGGTCCTTAAAATGCTTAGATGTACCCTATCATACCATATGGATAATGTGTCATGTTTTTATCCTTAACATCATCCCTCCAAGCCTTGGATCCTGCTCCGCTAGTTAAGAACTGTACTGGGTTGCATCAAAATGGAAAAATATTTAGTATTTCTCCTTATTATTTACTTTACATTCAAGAAACTTGGAACCAAGTTTTGTTGCACTTTTGTCATCACTTATGTGTTCTAGGAAATGGTCATGCCCATTCATATAAAAATCCGCATTATTGAAAAGGTCAGGTGAACTGCTTGAAACATAGAGAAATACACAAACGTTAGAACACTACGCAATGATCAATTGTTATAACTAAGCTCACAAACCTCAACATCAATTTTGTAAGTCATTTGAGTAACACTACGCAATGATCAATCATTATAACTGAGCTCAAAAATCTCAGCAACAATTATGTAAGTCACTTAAGTACTTCAACTAGATGGAAAAACAAGTCATTTCTCTTTCACGCTAATTTTACAGTAACTCAATTAGGAACTCAATTACCAAATCCTATTCCAAATATAGTTCTAAAACCAAACAGAGCACAAATAAAACAACCAATTTCCAATACTAATTAGATAAATAAATAATCCAAAAATCTCATTTAAGCTATGCCAAAGGATAGAATACAAAAATTATAAGGTTCTGCAGCAAAACCCCTATCAAATACACACAATGCATCTTTTTTTAATCTCAGAGGTGCAAAAATAAACGTATAATTTGAAAGTTAGAGAATTAAATAAAGAATTAATGAGAGAGATAGCTTATGATGCTAATTTTCTATGTTCAAATTACATGGTCATATACCTTTGTCTGTTGAGATAGATGCACCCTTCTCTAGAGCTATCTTGGCAGTCTCATACTCCTCAAGCTTGATGCATGCCATTTTTCCGACGGTTAAAGTATAGGGTCAATGAAAGGGACTCAAGGAACATAGTCTCCTAAATAAGACATCACAAGAGAAAAGATCAACATGCTCACCCTTTCCGCAAGTACGCCTTGGCTATGGAAGGATCCAACTCAATCGCCTTGTTTTCATAAGAAATCGCTTCTGCACACACATCAATCAATCACCAAGTCAGCCTTATACATGCCAAATGTTCAACTCTAGTATGAAACAACGATTTCAAACACAGAGAGCCACTCACTATGCATCTACTCTATTTTGAAATAAGATGCAGCTTAAATCAATAACATTTAAGTAGTCAAAGAAACAAAGTTACTTAGCCAATGTGTATGTACCTAAACATTCAATTACACAATTCCACAGGCATTCAAACACTCAACATAATACTAGCTCAGTTTTCTTGAACACAAAACTTTAGGATAGGATTAGGTTAGCAAATAAAAAGTTACCAGTGAAGCTCGAGAGCTTAATATTAGCCCGGAAAAAATTCGGCGTAGAGCTCGGCATTTTTCAGGGCAGCGGTTATGGCCTGAGTGTAGAGGTTAACAACGAGCTCAAAATGGTCATGGATGAAGTCTTCCTTAGTCCTACTCTCTAGATCTGAGGCCGCCATTCAAATTAAATTGAAAATCTGTCGGAGTCCTCCCTCTTTTTTGCGCCTCTACACCAACAATCGCAGGCGATGACTCCCCTGCGGTCGACTGTTACTGACTCGCCGGTTTCAGATTACGGAGCTCCTCCATCACACCAGCACCAACAGATCTCGAAGGCATCTCCTTCGCCCGGTGAATCATTTTCTGCTAGGGTTTGCTGATAACAGCAGATCGGAGGCTTTGGTTTTTCATCGTGGCAATATCGTTTAACACCTACGTTCCCGACCAGCTCCGTGGTGCGGTGGCCACGACTTATGCTTCCGATCCACATCTTCCAGTGTCTCCGTAGAGCTCTACAATTTCATTCTTGGTGAGCTCTATGGTGTTGATGATCCCATCTCTCACCGCCAATCCACGTCTCTCGACGTTGCAACAACGTCGAGTGACGTCATCTATGGTGAGGTTTATGACGCTATCTCTGGAAATTTCTCAAATGTCGGCGGTCATACCTCTGTTGGAAACGCTTAGCTTAAGCTCGCAAAATCCAGATCCAAGCTCTTGGTTCAAAATCCTTCACAATTAGGATTGTTCAATCATGACCTAGTGGGTCTCATCTCGTGACATGTTTCACCATAATTTTCCTATTGCATCACATGTCCAGGCAATCAGATCGAAGAAGAAAAGGAAGGGTAAATGGGATTAGGGTTTGAGTATCAGAGCTACTCTTTGCAGCACCTCTTTTACTTCTTGCAGTCCCATTTACAAGGTTAATTGTCTAACTTACCCCTCTTTAGTTAGTTTTATTATTAGGTCCCTCAACTTTTCTGAAAATAATTATTTGTCCTCTTCTCCATTTCTTTCTTTCTTTCACTCTGATCCCCCTCTCTCTCTCTCCCTAGAAAACCTCTCCATCTCATTCTTATCCCCATTTCCATTCTCCGATCTCCACCCCTTACTTTCTCCCTTTTTTTCTTCCCCTATTTCTTCATCCGAATTTCCACGCCCCTTTCTATGCACCTTGTAAAATTTCTTATCGTCCGTACGCCTCTTTATCCTCCCTTTATTTCCTTATTTTTATTACTGCCCCTTTCTTCTCCCCTTGAAAAATTGAAGAGGTTTTCCGGCGAAAGGGGCGAAGAAGACGGTTGAAGTATATTTGTTGCTCTTATTTTTTTGTTGACTGACTAAGCAAAATGATGTCATTTTTCCGTAGTGGAACGCCGTCGTTTTGTACTTGTTGATGATTTTTTGTTGCCTGAATAAACGAAACAATGTCGTTTTGCCCTTAGTGGAACGACGTCATTTCAAACTTTTTGAAGGCAAAAAAAGAGGAAGTGGGTTTGGGCAGAAAGCCTTTCGACCCAGCCCAAATAAAAAACCCTACGAACATAATGTTCTAAATCTCACCACTGCTCGGTTCTTTGTTCGTTCTCGCCATCGTTCATCCAACTCCAGTTTTTCCATTTCATTTGTTGTGCCGCCGCCCGCTCGTCTGCCGCTTCGCCGTGCCACCACCGTCCATCCTCCAAGGTCTCAGCATCTTCGCCCTCAGCGGCTCAGTTTAATAAGGTATGGGATTGCGAGAAATTTAAGACTTAAGAGCATGTTTGTTCATGCCATTAATCTTGATTTCTTGTGTTCTATAAATTCAATTTAATGAAATTTCATATGTGTGGATTGTGATTGTGTGAACAACATCTTTCGTATTGGGTGGAAATTTGAATTTGTGGATGGTGGTGTGAATTTTGATACTTTGAAATTGTGAATTCAAAATCAAATTTTCTAGTGAATTGTAACTTGTGTTGAATCCGTTGTAGTGGAAGGAATATTTTATTGAGTTGAATATTTAGCCAATTTATGTGTGAGCTAATTGTAGTAATAATTCAATTTCACAATTTTTTCTTATTTGATGTTGGATAGGTTATGGATAAATTCACAATTCGAAGTAGTGGATCATCTATTTTGTTGTACTTGTATTAGTTTGTATTAAATACAATGAGTTGTTTTAGTTTTGTAATGGTTTGATGGTTTGATAAGAATTTGTTTATGAACATTGGAAACTATGTAATTAGAACGTTGAAATTGGAAGCTTTGTAATTTAGTTTTGTAATTAGAACTTTGAAGTTTATGCTGGTAATTCAATGTAGTTCTTGGAAGCTTATGCTGGTAAATAGTTTTTTATAACAATGTATGCTGGTAATTCGATGTAGTTTTTAGAAGGTTATGCTGGAATTTATTATAGGAGTTGTCCTGCATTTTAGCAATTGTAAGAACTTTGCCCATTACAATGTAAGCAGTAAACCTGATTTGTATAGAAATTTGAGATAAATGGTCGAAGTAACAGTTAAGGCTTGGTGTACAATACATTTGATTTACGTTTTAATTCAATATTTGATATGTGTATGTTTTTTATTTATCATAAATAGATGGGTGGTAGGGACAAGTACATATACCGTCCTCTGGAGAAGATTGAAGATGTTAGGGGTGTTAGAGAGAAGGGGTTAAATGCATCTCAACGAAGGAAGCAGATGTCACCCACAAAGACTCCTAAGAGACCACATGACAGTGATGTAGGTTGTGCCAATGTTATGGGACCAGGCAGAGGGAAAGGGTTATTTGTAAGAGATTTAAAGTTGCATAATGAGGGAGCAGGATCTAGGAATATTGTGGAGTTTGATAATAGTGAAGATGGTACAGATGAGGAGTATGATAAAAATCTAGCTATTGTTGCAGTTAATACTATTCAATGTGATCATGACAAGGGTGGATATAATGACTCGCCTGAAGATGACTTCAAAGACCAAGATTCACCACATTCCCCAAGCTCTTCTACGACATGAAGTTAGTATAATAGTCATCCAATATTATGTGTGAGTATCAATGTGTGAAGTCCTAGTGTTTCATGTGTACATGTTTAGTATGATTGCAATGTGAAAAATTAATTATAGTAGCTAGAATACCTTTTTGACATTTTGAATATGACAACATATAAGAAGAAAAGGCCCGCTTTGTCCACAGATAGACTCTCGTGGAAGATTGATCATCCTGAAGCAGGTGACCCTATAGATCCAAGAGTGATCCCTAGTTTCGGTGGGCATGTGGCATGTGATATATGGTGGGAAGGAGCGTGAACCTTTGATTGGTAGGACTTAAGGAAGTCATTTAAGGTTTTGAAAAAATGGTCATTTGCTTCAGAAGTTACGGAAAAAAGTGTGATAGATAGTGGTTCGCTGCATCTGAGAGAGTGTATGATGGGGCACATTGATTCTAACCTAGTGTCTGCATTTGTGGAGCGCTGGAAACCTGATACTAACATGTTCCATTTTCCATTCAATGAGATGACCATAATGCTTCATGATGTGTAATACATATTGGGTATTCCTGCTGATTGAGATATTGCAGTTGGCATGCTATGTGCTGGTCAAACCACTGATGATGTGGAGAAATATTGTGTTGTTGACTTGTTGAAGGACAAGGAGGAAAACATTAATGATAGGAGTTATTGGGGTCATGATGGTTTGCTCATGAAACTCCTTGTTAAGGCTGCGAAGGAGGCAATTGATCCAGTCAGACAGGCGCGAGGAATGCTTGCATATTTGTTAGCAAACACACTTTTCCCAACCAAAAATGCCAACAAGGTCAAATCATGTATCTTTCCCCTACTAAGAGACGCCGCTAGGATTCCGATGGTTAGTTGGGGATCAACTACGCTTGTGCTACTTTACAGAGATTTAGGTATGGCTAGCAGGGTAGACACCACGCAGATAGCAGGTTGTATCACTTTGTTACAGGTATTTCATTTATTTTCAGTTAATTATCATATTTTTGAATAAGTCATTCAATTTAGTATTTCTAACTTATGCCCAATATGATTCTTAAGAAAATTTATAATTTGTAGGCATAATGGGCACTCTCAAATTGTACACGTACATAGTGTGCAAAAGTAGAACCTATGTGGATAATGGCTAACTCATCGAGGGTAGAAAATTCAGAGATATCACCCATGATAGGCAACACATTGCTACACCCAGAGATGTTTCTAGGTTGCTCAAACATATATAGAGACACAACTGAGTGGTAATGCTGAGCTATTGCAAACATGTCATCCGGTGTAGACATTCAATGATATGGACCACATGGTCCACAACGATGGTCGATCCACAGGACAGTAGCTAATCGCTCTTCATCCGAACCATACACGAGGTTGTACCTATCGTGACAGAGTGTTTCATTTCGCATTGCATTTCTCACAAATCTCCAATCATCTTCAGAATTGTGAAATAGAGAACCTACATAGCGAAATCCACAATTTCCATCAGCTACGATATTCAAATACTCTTGAACGAAAGACCTCATGAATTGTGGAATATGGAGCCTAGCAAGGTGCCTTGCCAGGTCATTCTCTGCATAAATACATGTGTGAATTGGAAACAATTCTCAAAGTTAAAGCTAAATATCAATTAAAGATTCAATTCAAACCTTGTTATGGAATTAAATTTAGTAGTACCTCTCTAGTTGTTGATGGAAGAGGAAGCTGTGGACGGGTGTTTGGGACTGCTACTTGATGTCACATTGAATTTGTCTCTAATTACATCCCGCCATTATTTTCCCGCCTCTGAGACTTCTTCTTTTTGGGACGACCTATGGTTTGAAAAATTGGTGTTGGCTCTACAAAAGCTGCATCTTCCAGATACATTATGTTCCGAATGATTTTAGTGACTAGAAATTGATCAGATTTGTCCCGATGACGTAAGTCTGTCAACAAACCGTCTAGTTCATCAGCCTCAACATGAGTACTACCACCTTGAACATCATCTCCGTACTCAAGTGTCTGCCAGAAATCATGAACATTCTGTGGGTGATGGTAATCTCCCATTTCTGACAACGATCTCAAATGACAGGAACATGGTTAACCATGAGTCACCTGATTTGAACAACAACAATCACCCTTCCTGATGAATTCCGCACGCAACAATCTAATACATCTATGAGTCACATAAGTAGGTAGATATTTGAAAATTAATCCAGCTAATCCTCCCATTACCCTTGTTCGACTGGATTCCAGACTCATGAGGATCTCTGCAATCTGTCCCTCTATCTCCGCATGAATCTTGCCAAACAGGGTATCTATGCCACCCCTAGATGACCCCAACCAAGTCTTCAACACAAAATGTACACTTTCAGCCTTGTTTGTTGTGGTGTTCCCAAAATGCATATAGCCATTAGACCAAGCATACACAAACTTCTCTTTGTGAACAATCCATGTACTATCAATGTATGTCAGTATGGTTACTTTGTGTTGATAAGCTACTTGAAATGCTAGATGGTTATCACAGAAGGTTTCAATTGTTGGAGACTCAATTAATGCAAGACATCGACCAATCATAAAGTCCCTAGCATAACCAATGGACTTTATGATGTTCATCACCTTTTGTTCCACCATCTTCTTAAGATGAAATAAACACATAAGATGAGCAGAGCGTGGAAATACAACTCTGATAGGTTCCATAAGACCAAACTCTCGATCAGTCACAATAGCTGTAGGATCCATATTCTCACCGTAGAGCTCGCGAAGACACTCCAAAGCCCCCATGTAGCTAGCTTTATCGTCTTTCCTCATTAATACTTGTGCAACCGTGAAGTTCAAATTCATTGGAGTCACTCTAATTATCTCAAGCAATGCATAATTGTAACAATTGGTATTATACGTTGAATCCATTACCACCACATACGGATGAAACAAACTAATACACTCGGGGTTAGACCAGAAGATACCTGTAATCTCTAATGTTACACTCAGGGTTAGACCAGAAGATACCTGTAATCTCTAATGTGTCACTCAAGAACTTGTACCTCGTCACGTACCAGGTTCAGTGAGATGAGCAAACATATGTATAGGCATCCTCTCATCTGCCTTTTGCACTTTGTACCTTTGACGAATGTTGTAAATTTGTTTCCGTGTTGTTTTGAAGTCATCACCTTCAAGTTGAAGGGCACGCTCAATCTGCTGTGGCTTTACATGAGCATCAGTCAGTTCTTCAAAATTTTCTCTCCCAAGACTGCTAACTGCATTGATTTCTGGATGTCCCTCTTCGTAAAGCGTCATTGCATGATTGGTGTGATAACCATCGTTGATGACAATGACCCACCCACCATTCGAAAGTGTTGAAATTCTTCCACGAAATGTGCAACCACATTTTTTGGAGGTTGTGACTCATCTCATTAAACTATCACTCTTTTCATTACGAGGCTTCCCACTATGTTGGCATTGAATAGACACATCAATACTTCCATAATTCTCTTTTTTTTGTTGAAACCCTTATTATGCTGAATTTATTATCTTTCGTTGTAGCTTTCGCTCAACTCACAGCTTCTTCCAAATAAGAAAACTTTCTCCCATGAAAAATATTTTTGTAGTCTCTATCACTTTCTTCCATTATCTCATGGTCATCAATCTACCTATTAAGAAAATATAATGAATTAATAGATGGTCATCATTCTAAATATTATGAATACATACTATTTATATGTCATATGTTAATATTATGAATATTAACATATGACATATAAATTTTAAGAAAAACATACCATGAAACTATTCATAAAAAAATTGGAAGCAAGCTTTGCGGACACAAAAAATTTGCATCGAACAACAGAGCCAAACACAAAAATAGTGCGTCCGCCAAGGGGCCCGGACACAAAAATATTGTGTCCGCCATGAGGTCCGGACACGAAAATAGTGTGTCCGCCATAAGGCCCGAACACACAACCGAACACACAAATAATGTGTCCGCCAAGAGGCCCGAACAAGAAACTAGTGCGTCCGCCAAGAGGCCCGAACACGACAATTGTGTGTCCACCATTGGGATCGGACACGAAAATAGTGCGTCTGCCAAGAGGCTCGGACACAAAAATAGTGTGTCCGCCAAGAGGCCCGGACACAAAAATAATGCGTCTGCCAGGAGGCCCAAACACAAAGTCGGTGTGTCCGCCAAGAGGCTCGGAAACACTAATTTTGTGTCCGGCCTTCGGAGCAGACACACAGATCCCGTGTCCGGCCACTTTTTCCCTCCGATGTTTTTTAAAAAAATCTGACATTTCCCAAAAAAGTTCTCACAAATGAACATTAAAGTTGTAGTCTCATAAGAGAAGTCTAAAAATTAAAATACAAACTTACTTGTTCCATAATCACAATGCTTCAAGAATCAAATTGGGAGAGAATTGTTTTGTGATTTTAGTGTGGAAATTGGGTGGAGGTTGAAAGAATGAAGATAAAAATTGTTGGGGTCTTATTTGAAGTGATGAAAAGTACAATTTGGGCTTCCATTTTATGATAAAAAACTTAAATGGGCATTTTAGTCCTTTTACACAAATTTTGGGACTGCATGGAGTAATAAGAGGGCTGCAAATAGCAATCCTCTTTGAGTATTTATAGGAATGAATTGTATCGGATGAAATAAGGCCCTTAACATTTTATTTACAAAGTTTTCCAAAATAAAATTTACAAAGTTTTCAAAAATTAAGGTCTGTACTTTAATTTTACTATATAAGTTCAATCTTTTTAAAATTATGTAAATATAAAAATTGTGGTAAAAATATTTATATTTATATTTATATGAAATTTTAATTACTACCTCTGTTTCGTTGGATGTGACACCATAGTTTTAGGTGCTTAGATTTAGGTGAATGAAATGTGTTGATGAAATTGAATTTAGAAAGGGAAAAGTAGAATGAATGGATGAAATCAAAGGAATCTTGCCATAAAAGGAAAGTTTTCCAAATTCACAAAAACAACCAAAAAGGAAAAGTGTGCCACATCCAATGAAACAGATGAAGTAGTTTTTATACATGGAAAGTTAAGTAAAAGACGACCGTTCATCAGTTAAGGTCATACATTTTCTTTTGCATTTATATACATAAAGTTAAGTAAGGGTTTATCGATGATTAGCTAATTTATAACCATTTTCATTGGAGTTACGAGTAAAGTTTTTACTTATTGCAATTAGGTTTCTCCAAGAAATATGGAATTGTCGAATCACGAAATTGGTGACATCAAAATTCAATGGAATAATATACGATTGCAACTTTGTGATTTGGGCATGTATGGGTGAAGGGAAGGGTTTCGAAAGTCAACATTGATTACTTGAACACAATTTTGGAAAATTACACTGTGGCCAGAAATTATATTTCCCTAATATCCACTGCTCCAAAATACATAATTTTTGTTATTCAAACATTTATATGATTATTATTTTCATCAGGTCAATAAAGGTTTATCGTTACTTAATTTAAGCCAACCTAATTACAATTAAAGTCAACAAAATAATTGAATGATTTTTAAAGTCAAGAAAAATAATAATTTAATTTAGAGCGGCTGCGTGTAGTACCAATCTCATGATAATTTCGTCCAATTTTTTTAAAAGTTGGCAATTTTTCTGAAATTTTGGTGGGAAGATTGAATTTTAAAAATATTTAACATCGGTTTTGGCACCGATTTTTTTGGAAAACCAATGCTAAATATTTTTAAAACTCCGTGGTTAACCATTAATTAGTTAAAGTCAAACATTTTTATTTGTATTTATACATACAAAGTCAATTAAGGGTTGGATATTAATTAGTTAACGTCAAACATTTTTGTTTTTATTTATGTATATTAGGTCAGTAAAGGTTGATCATTAAAAAAAAAATCAATTTAGTTATTAGCTAAATTCTACAAAAGAAGAGAACAATTTTGAAAGTCAAGAAAAAATATAATTTAGCTAAGAGCGGCTGCGCCTAACTCATAAAATATTAGATTTTTTTTAAATATGGAGAATTTTTTGAAATTTAAAATTTTTTAACACCGATTATTATAATTAACACTGGTTTAGAATTTAAAAAAAAAGTTTTGGCCAAATATTAAAAAAATTGGAAATTTTTTTAAATTTTTGGCGGGAAAATTGTATTTAAATTTTTTTTAGCATTGGGTTTTTTAATTAACACCGATTTTTTGAAAACCGGTGTTAAATTAGCATAGGTTTTTTCAATTCACACTGATTTTCAATAAATCGGTGTTAAATTAGCACTGGTTTTTTTAAAATTAATACCGGTTTTTTTAAAAAATCGATGTTAAATTAGCACGATTGTTTTTCAAAATTAACACTGATTTTCAAAAAACTGGTGCTTATTTAACACCGGTTTTCAAAGAACAAGTGTTAATTTTAAAAAAAACAGGTGGTAATTTATTTGGGGCACCCGTTTTCAAAAACCGGTTCCAAAAAACCGGTGCTAGAAGGGTTTCTGGTGCTGCTCAATCACCTTCTCCTTCTCCCATTTCAATAGTTTTCCACCACTTCTGCTGCCCTTATTTTTTGAAACTTTTGGAGGGTTGACATGAATTTCGCCTGGGGCTTTTGATCCAAGGAGAAACTCTATGTGTTGCATTTTGGTTGGAGTTTTTTACATAGATATTTATTCCATATTCAACCTCACAGCTCGGAACCTTTCCACGAGAGAAACAAGTTCCTCTTCACTATTTTCTACCAAACTCACACAACTAAATATCTACGACCATAACTCATTCAAAAACTTCCTATCCATTGAAGGGATACATTCCTCCAAAATTTTGTCTTCTAAGCCAAACACAGGTGTTTTCATTGCCCTTTTAGTCCATCTCTTGAGCAAATACTTGTTAATAATTGGTTCAACATTCTTTCCTTTCCACAACCAAATCACGTGTCTACAAGGTAGACCCATCCTCTCAAACATCTTACAAGAACCCTTTGTCTCTAGATTGATCCTGCCAAAGACCACTTAAAAAACCTTTGTACGGTTGACTTATTTGATTTTGGAAATCTTCAATTCATTTTCAACCCTAAGCTCTTCAAAATTACAATCAAAACAAGCTGCATAAACTTATGCTTGGAACTCATAAAACATTGTGTTAGTGAGAACCTCTGAGGTCAACTTCTCAATGCCCAATGGTGTCTTGCATTCTACGTATTTGTTTCTTGAATCACTATCATTGTCACCTTATGTATATCTTTGAGAATCTATCGTCATTTCATATCGCATATAAAATTCAACGAGAGTCACATGCGGATTAGTAAAGTAGGTGAAACAATTATTCTCACTATCTGACCTTGAAGTTGTTCTGATTATGCCTCCTAAAAACAAATCTCTAAAATATGCAGGAATCCACGTATGCCTAATCTCGAACATGTAGCAAAGGCAATCATGAATTAGAAATCCGTATTCCTCAAGAACTACATGTCATTCCTTCTCAAATTCCTTTGGCTCCTTCTCCAAGCTCCACACACAAGCATTTATCTTTTCCAAAAAGTCAGTCTACTTCAAAATCACCCGATTCACCTACACAAACATGAATTAAAGTACTTACACAAATTAGTAGTAGCACTTTCAAAAACCTTTAAAATGAAGTAGGAGTGATCATAAATTTAACATATTAAAAAAACATGTTAGAAAAAGTAATATGACTGTAAAAATAAATGGTCAAAAAATGCCTTGTCTGGTATTTTCTTCATAATATGACACATACAAAATCTGTGCTCCCTCTTCTCAAACACATTACTTATTGCAACTTTCATAGCTGGGTATTGATCAATTATCAAGCAAGTAGGCTCACAACTTCCCATAGCCTTTATGAAAGTTTTGAATATCCACTCAAAAGAGCCAATGTCTTCTTTAGCAATAAATGTTGCCCCAAATGTGATGCATTTCTTGTGATGGTCGAATCCAGTATATGGTCTAAAACTCATGTTGTATCTGTTGGTATTGTAAATGGTATCAAAAGAAACCATATCACCAAAGATAGCATTTTTTTCTTCTAAACATCGGATCTGCCCAAAAAGCCTTAGTTAAACATGAATCTTCATCCAACTCAAACTGAAAGAAGAAGGCACTCCACATCAACTTTTTCATTTTGAAGTTGTCAACAAACATCTGAGCATCTGAACCTTCAATGTGTGCTTTCAAATCCAGTGAACGTTCTTGAAATTCTATTACGAAGCACTTGCATTATCATATCCACCAACATACTCCTTAATAACTCTAAAAATAGTTGTCGGTCCAATGTTTAACCTTAAGTTGTCAACTATCATCTCCTTATGTAAAACTGTCAAGTTTCGGCCTCTCTTTTCAAATTTTCTGGTGCATGGAGTGGCCAGGGGTTGGTTGTGTCCTTCATGACATCTTATAACTGAATAATCACCTTCATTTCATATTTGAATAACTAACTGAGCTTTGCACCCCACTCGAGTCACCAATCATTTTCTTTTACTAGGCTCAGTTGCTTACAACTCCTTACTTTTGGACTGATTCTCTTTATTCTTTGGGAACTTCTCTTTGAATCAAAACAATATTTCATAACTTCTTCCCCCTATTTTTCCTTGTTGTTGTCTAGAATCTTGTATTGAAACCTCAAGCCGAAGTATAGTGTTTGTAGAACTGAAATCCTTCTTCAAATGACTAAAATTTCATCCCCAAAGTTGGTTTCAACTGATTTGGACAGCATGGAAACCACTCTCTTGAACCTCCAGGCGTTACTAATGGTCGGGCTATGGGACTAATCCATGTACTTGTGTTGGAGCAATCGCAATTTTCATTACCTGGATCTGCAAAATAAATTACAAAGATATAAATAATTTGAATTAGATACTAGTGCAGATTAAAGAAGCTGCTACTATGGCTAAGATTACAGTAGCAGATGTTGTTAAGATTACAGCAACAAAAGTACAAACTTCATCGAATATATGAATGTCACATTCATATTACAGTAGGAGAGTTAAATGAAGTTCACCATATGTCAAAAAAGCCATATTGTAGTTATGATATTAGATAATTAGCACCGAGCATGCTCACATAATTCGACCCTGAAATGCAGGAATTTAATCGGATCAACCTAAGTAAGTTCATACATTAACAATTATAGCGCTGAAGAGATTGCAGCATTTGATAGATATATTAATTTTAAAGAAGTTCTAGGTATGTAATTCTTAGCCAGCAATTACAATTATGGTACTAACTCTTAGATTATGAAGTATGTAATTATTCATCCTTGGGTCAGATGAGGACAGGGAGCTAGCAAAGCTTCTAACTTGTTATCAGGACACGCTTGACCTTCTCAGTGTACATAAAGTTGCACGTTTAAACACACATGTATTGCTTCCTTATGTGAGCAAGTTTCAATTTTAATTGTAGATCCTCTAAAACTAATGTGACTATGAGGCATGCAATAACAAAGAACTAACAATGAAAAAGAATGGAGACAAAAACAAGGAACTAAGTGAATTTGACAAAGCAGGGAACTGAAGTTCTTGTCATTCATCTTAAAAGGTTTTCGTACATCAAGCAAAAGTTGGAGACATTTGTTGATTTTCCTATCCATGATTTCTACTTGACAAATTATGTAGCAACCAAAATCAACTCAAAGCAACAATTGTATGAACTTTACGCCCTAACTCATCACTATGGTAACATGGGAAGTGGGCATTACACAGCACACATCAAGGTATGTTCATCAATCATCATATCTACATTTCCAATCTAGTTCATGTTAAATGTTTTACATTGACACCTAAATGATACTCCGGTAAGGTAATTGGCAACGTGGAACAAATAGTTATGGAAGATGGTTCTTAAACAGTATATTTGTGTGTGTGTGCCCCTACATATATCTTGCACAAGGATAAGTTACTTTCTTGTTTAGCAAAATGTTGAACACTATACAAAGGGTGTGTTAAAAAAGATTAAGCAGTAAAAAACAATCAGTGCTGCCGAATTTGACCGAATTCAGAACTGGAATTGAATCAAAATCTATATATACAACTGAGGTTCAGAAACTAAAATTGAAGTTTTAGTTAACTGATCGGGCTACTAAAGGTGTGTTCTCACAAGATCAAACCATCCAGTAAGTCGACAAAAGTCTATACAGCATTTACAGCAGTGCAACAACAAACTATGATAAAAATAAAGCCAAACCCAACCATACTCTAGTCTAGATAATACCTTAAAAATAAAAGCTTCAAAAAGTATAGGATAAAAAAGAGACACACCAAAAGAGCCAGAGCATATTAATCATCACCAAATACACCGTTAGCAACATTAACACCACCAAGAAAACACATAGAAAAAAAAACAGAATACCTCAATCGCAACATATTTCAAACAATTTTCACTGCTACAAATACAAGACTTTCAAAAAAATTACCTTCCAAATCCTATATAGACTGTAACATAGTAGGTATGATATCTCTCGGCCCTTCTAAAACTGTACCAACTAGCAACAAAATATCACTTTTAGAATATTGGAATCAGAACCAAACTGTCTAAATGCACATATTTAAAGTACATAGATACGACAATTGCGGAAATAAAAACAAACTAGGATAACTTCATTATTTTTCTTCACAGAGACTTTAATTCACTATCATTCTTCACAAAAACGTGAAAGTGAATACAGACACAAAAAAATTGGATTCACCTGGAGAGGGACCTTGTGCTTCGTATTCAAGAAGGGCACGTTCCATTACACTAGAAGCATTACAGTGAAAGATTTGCACCCAATTTTTTCGGAATCCAAATATTTTTGCAAGCATCAAATATAGGAATTGAAAGTTCATATCGACCCAATATCAAACACCTTTACTACGAACAAAGAATTAATGAATAGAAGAAAATCCCATAAAGACATCAGTTTTACCTGAAAAAAATAGTCAAAAAAGAAGAATAAGATGAGGCAGGAGAGATGGAAGGATCGGCGTAGGCTGATAAGAATCGTTGTGGGCTGAGGTAGATCTAGAGTAGGGATGAGGCAGCCGCATCGGCATCGGGATGAAGTATTGCCATCGAGATGAAACAGCGGCGTTGCCAATGTTATAACCCGAAAAAAATCTGAATACTATATCCATTTTTTGGTAGTATACAACAGTGTTTTGTATCTCTCTTTTTTCAAAGTTAATAACTTTAATTAGTAATATTTGATGGTTGTCTCACATAACTCCTTGGTCTCACATAAATCCCTTGTCTCACTATATCCCAATATATATTATAGAGATAGAGAGAAAGGAAGGATCATGTGAGAACACTCATTTATGTAAGAGCAAATCGAAGTTGTTGCTTATTTAATCTGATGGCTGATATTTGATTCTCCCTAATGAAATCTACGGATAATTAGTTAGGTTCATAAACCTAAAACTCAGTACTCTGGAGCAGTAGCCATGTTCCCCTCTATGCTCCGAAGTTCTAGTACCACTCCTCTAATCCCCTCATTTCTGCCAGTGCTCACCACAGATTTCATCATTTCTCCCAATGGTCTACAACCAAACTAAAACTTTAATAGCCAATTACTTCGAGCAATTGTTTGAGTTATACTTGTAGGTGTTTCAAGTTGTACTCTTAGGTGCTATAAGTTATATTTGAACCACTTACAAGCGACTTAGATGCTTACAAGTTATAGTCGTAGGTGCTACAAGTTAGATTTGGAGCACTTACATGTGACGATTGAAGCAGTAATACTTTAAGCACTAACTTGTTTTTGTTGTGCTTGTGAGAATTAAAAGAAGCACATATAAGTTACATTTAAAGCACTTACTAGCAACAATTGAAGCACTTTTGAATTCTAAGCACCAAAATGTTTTTGTAGCGCTCATAAAAGTTAAAAGAAACATCTATAAGTTACATTTGAGGCACTTACAAGAAATTATTTAAGCACCTTTGAATTATACTCTAATCACAAAATTATTTTTATAACGTTCATAAGAGTTAAAAGAAATACTTATAACTTACATTTGAAATAAATGAGTTTGACACAGTCGCATCATTCACATTGAAATACAATTGTTGCATCTCACTTGCGGTTTATAAGCATAGGATACAATTTCTCTTGTGTTGTGCAACATTTATCGAATGAAGGGGGAAAAAGAAATAAATGAGTTTAAATTTGGTACAATGCATATGGTTCTACAATAGGCAAAACAAATTCAACACATTTTTTGTGCCATTTTAACAGTCTGTGCATCTACAACAACAACGTGAGAGATAATGGCTTCGTGTGTAAGAGAACCGTTACATCTAAGTTACCATTGGCTAGAAGACCATCCTTTGCAGTCTGATGCTAAAGTTCAGACACTGTTGAACTCACAAGCGACTGCACACGAAATTTAAAAACATCAGTGTAAGAAAGTTTTCGCACAATATATCCTTTGAGTTATTAGAAACCATCATCAAATACAGAGATAAAGAAAATAACTTGCTGCACTACAACTCACATCTTGACATCGTTTTTCTAAACAAGAATAGTATTGCAGATGACCAAACATAAGATACCTGGAGCTCCTGTTCGGATTGTTTGAGTCTTTCATTGCAGTCTCTTACTTAAGGGTAACACTTCGTCAACTGTAAATTTCTGGAAAGAGTTATTAAACATTTCAATCAATTGACAGAAAACTAGATATCACAAATGAATTCTAATCACCTTATCTAATTGCATCTCACGATGAGACTGTCTCTTTTAGCTACAGCCAATGAATCCTCCAATTTCTGCAGCAGGAGAACATGTTGCACGTGATAACTACGAAGATAATTTAATTAGGAATCAGAATGTAAATATAATAGGCTAACGAAGGAGTCAACCTCTGATTTCTCTTGCAACTTCAGCACAAATTGTTTTTTTTTCTTCAGCAAGCTCTTCCATCTGAGTTACCTGGAAAAATCAACACCCAGTAGTTTGAATCAAGATATAAACTACGACCAAGGCTACCAAAGACTCAAAGAGCACCAACTATTGCCATTATTTAACTCCTAGCCTCTTAGCTCATTTACCACAAAAGAATACCCACCATAGAGGAGCTTAAATATATTTCTCACGTGAATATTTGCTATGCAGTATCACATATACGTAGTTATATTGCTGGGTCACTGTGTACAGTAATATAGAATGTTGAGTTAACCATGTTGCCAGTTATTATTGTTATTAATACTACTTAGTGCTAGTTAGAAGTTATAGAAGTTACATAAGTTATGAAATAAAGAGAGACTTTAGTGTTAGGAGGTTGAAGAATATAAAAGCTTGCAATAATAGCCTTTAGTGCTAGTTAGTAGTGGTGGGTGGTTGAAGAAGTTACAAATATGGAATAAGGCACATTGTTTAGCCTTCATTAGTAGAGTTAGTGCTAGGTAGTTATGGCAGAAGGTTATGGAGGTTAGAAGCTTGTAGTATGGATCTTAATTAGTGTAGGAATAATTTCTAAGTCATTTTGTAATCTATAAATAGGAGAATAAAAAATCAAAAAAGTTGTATATTTTCAGCACCAAAATTTTGTCTTCATTTCTTCAATTTTTCTATCATTGTTCTAACATTTGGTATTAGATCCAGGTTGATCAATGGAAATAAATAAACCAGAGGTTTCGTGCACTCCACTAAGACAGAGGGGGTGTAGTGCAACCAGGGGGCCAAGAGTTCGTGAAGTGGTAGTGCAACAAGTGTTGAGGGAGAGTGGCAGACCAATGGTGTACCATATCCTAACTTGCACAAACTATGTTGATTGGGCCCTAGTGATGAGGGTGAATCTACAATCATAAGGTTTGTGGTGAGCGGTCGAGATGGAGGATGCTGATTACCGTGATGATAGGCAGGTACTCTCTGCATCCCGCGAGCGGTGCTTCCGGAGATGCTGTCCACGTTGGCTATGAAGGACACGACTAAAGAGGCTTGGGACACAATAAAGATGCAACGAATGGGCTTCGACCATGTCCGCAAATCCAATGCATAAAAGCTATGCACGGACTTCGAAACCATCACTTTCAAGGATGGTGAGAACGTTGATGATTTTTCCGTGAGAATCACAAGCCTTGTAAAATATCTTTGTATACTTGATGACACGCTGGAGAAGGAGAAGGTCGTGAAGAAGTTCTTGCGTGTTGTGCCACAGTGCTACACGCAAGTGGCAATAGCAATTGAGACTTTTCTTGATCTAAGCATGCTCTCAGTTGATGAACTGACAGGACAACTACGTTTGATGGAGGATCATTTTGCACTTGGTGATCTAAGAGACAAGGGTGGTGCTAAATTTCTTCTTATGGAGGAGGAGTGGAGAATGCACCAAAGCCACAAGGAGAAGGGTGAAACTTCTCAGGATGGTGGAAAGGGTCAAGGCCGCGGTAAGGCTAAGATCTGTAGTCATGGAGACTCGTGGGACTAAAAAAGAGGCACCAAAAGGACTCAAGAAAAAGGTCCAAGGAAGGGGAAATGTCACAATTGTGGCATATTATGACCATTTTTGCATTTGAGTGTCGCAAGGCAATAAAAGTAAAACGATATGAGGCCCACTTAACCATGATCAAGAATGATTATCCATCCTTACTAATGGCATCCGTGATTGGGGTGCAGCCCCCAAAGATCACTTGGCAGGCACTAGGAAGCTAGAGTGATGAGGCGCTTTATATTGGGAGTGTCCCGCCAAGACCGACCCTGGATAATGTTGGTTCCGTAAAAGAGGCACATGAGTATGTCTTCCTCAATGAGAAACATGTGTTTCCAGTTTTCATGGGCGAGGGGGTGTGGTACCTCGACATGGGGTGAGTAACCACATGACGGGAATCAAGGCATTGTTCACACCACTTGATGTGACCGTTAAAGGCAAGGTCAGGCTTTGTGATGGATCAATGGTGGAGATCTGCGGTCGAGGTGTTGTGATATTCCTATGCAAGAACAAGGAGCACAAGGTGCTAACAAATGTATATTTCATGCCTAAGTTGAACATCAACATTGTTAGTGTTGGCCAACTAGAAGAAAATGGTTGCAAGACTGTGATTGAAAATGGGGAGTTGTGCCTGTTTGATCGTGACCTGGCCTTTTTGGAACAGGTGGCAGGAAGCAAGAATAGTCTCTATATCTTGAAGATAGATGTAGCTGCTCCTTTGAGTTTTCTTTCTAAAGCAGATGATGTAGCTTGGTTATGGCATGCGCGTTATAGACACTTTAACTTTAAGGCATTGCGCAAATTGGCGCAAGGAGGCACGACCAAAGGGGTTCTATTGATTGATCATGTTGAATAGTTTTATGATGGGTGTGCTCTTGGTAAACAACACAGGGTCTTATTCCTAAAGGCTTCAGTGTACCGCGCTGCTCAGTGTCTGGAGTTGTTACATATCGATTTTTGTGGCCGTATCATGCCGAAAACACCTAGAGGGGGATGTTACTTCTTATTGATAGTTGATGACCATAGACGCTACATGTGGCTAGACGCGCTCAAATCAAAATATGGGGCACTTTGTTCTTTAAGAAGTTCAAAGCACGCGCTGAAGTTGTAAATGAAAGTAAGCTCAATACGTTCTGATCTGACTGGGGTGGTGAGTTCAATTCCATTAACTTCCAATAATATTACAGCGAGAAAGGCATAAAATACTGCACCACGGCGTTATACTCTCCACATAAAAATGGTGTGGTTGAAAGGTATAATTAAACGATGGTGGAGATGGCGTGCTACTTGCTCAAAAGCATGAGCATGCCAGCTATTTTCTGGGGTGAGGCGGTGAAGAACACTATCTATATCTTGAATCGGGCACTAACACAAAGTTTGGATGGGCATACTCCTTATGAGGCCTGGCATGGACGCAAGCCAAATGTGAGTCGTTTTAGAACTTTTGGGTGTGTGTTTCACGTTAAGAAAGTTAGCCCCGGGGTGAACAAGTAGTTGATCGCTCAATACCAATGGTATTCTTTGTTCATGAAGAGGGATCTAAGGCCTACCGTGGTATGAGCAAAAAACAAACAAGCTCTATGTAAGTAGAGATGTTGTGTTCGAGGAGCACAAGAAGTGAGAGTGGAAATCAGGGGTGCATGATGTATTTGCAACCGTGGATGACACCTTCACGGTGGAGTATTTATAAGAGCTTGATGTGGCGGGTGACACAAGTTCTAACGTGCAGCAAGAGGCACCTTCCCCACTTGTGCACTGGACATCGAGACCCATTTTTGCAAAAGGGGAGAGTGGGCTACACCACCAACATGGGATGATGCACTAGATACAGATGATGGTGTAACATAATACCGGAAGGTGGCAGACATTTATGACACAATCGAGGAGTTTTAAATGACTGGTCTTTGTTGCTTAGCCGCGGAGGAACCCAACAGTGTAGATGAGGCTCTGGGTGAGGTGTGTTGGAGACTAGCCATGGATGATGAGATCATGTCAATAAAAAAATGGGACGTAGGAGTTAGCTTCTCTCCCTATTGGGCATTGGGCTATAAGGATCAAGTGGGTGTTCAAGGTGAAGAAGGACCCATGAGGCAACATGGTGAAGTATAAGGCCAGCCTTGTGGCAAAAAGCTAGTTGCAGGGCCAAGGAGTAGATTTTGATCATATATTTACTCTTGTGGCCAGGATGGAAACAATGCGCTTGTTGTTGGCTCTAGCTACGCAGCGGAGCTGGGAGGTGAATCACATGGATGTCAAATAAGCATTTTTAAATGGAGATCTAACTGGGGAGGTCTATGTTCAACAGCCACCACGTTACGTTGATCCCAAAAATGAGCAAAAGGTGTTCAGGTTGCATAAGGCCTTGTATGGGTTGCGCCAGGCGCCGCGAGCTTAGAATTCCAAGCTGGACATAGCACAACTCTCCTTAGGTTTCCATCGCCACACATTGCAGCATTCAGGGTATCAGGAGACGGGTAGCTTAAATTGTTTATTGGTTGGAGTTTACGTGGATGATTTGATCATCATAGGGGAAAGCACCAAGGTGCTAGCTTTCTTTAAAGGAGAGATGAAAAAATTGTTTGACATGTGTGACTTAGGCCTCTTGAGTTACTATCTTGGAATAGAAGTCAAACAGGGGGAGAAGGAAATCACTTTATGTCGAAGTGCTTATGCGTCCGAAATTCTTGATGTATTCAGAATGGCAAGCTGCAATCCATGCTCCACACCTATGATGAACAGATTGAAGATAACTAAGAAATGTCCAGGGGATGTTATTGACACAACAAGGTACCACAGCTCATGGGAAGTCTAAGGTATCTGTGCAGCACAGGTCAAATATCAACTACGCTTTTGGGATAGTTAGCAGGTTCATGGAAGAACCTAAGTCACCACACTGGGCAACAGTGAAGCAGATTCTACGCTACTTGAATGACACCATTGGCCTAGGATGCTGCTACAAGAATACAGACAAGTTGGAGCCTGATTTAGTCGGGTTCAGTGACAGTGACCTTGCTGGTGAGACAGATGATTGTAAGAGTACAGCATGTATGACCTTCTTCCTTGGCTCCACCCTAGTTACATGGTTGTCCCAGGAGCAGAAGGTAGTTGTACTCTCATCTTGCGAAGAAAAGTACATTGCATCAGCAACATCGGCGTGCAAATGAGTGTGGTTGAGTCGCTTGTTGGACGAGCTCCCCGACCGAAATCAAAGGGTGTGGTGGAGCTTCTCATGAACAATAAGTCCGCAATTTATTTAAGTAATAATCCGATGCATCACGAACTAAGTAAGCACATTGACATTCTCATGGAAGTTAGTCATGTTTGTACGAACAAACAGTTGGCCAACATCCTGACCAAGCCACTTGGACAGTTCAAGTTCATCAAAATGAGACCAAAAATCGGTATAGTTGAAGTGGTTCCATGCAACAAGGTTAAGGGGGTGAATTTTTGAGTTAACCATGTTACATAGGTAGTGATTATTGTTATTACTACTACTTAGTGCTAGTTAGAGGTTATATAA
This sequence comes from Rubia tinctorum, assembly GCA_032355605.1. Taxonomy (NCBI): domain Eukaryota; kingdom Viridiplantae; phylum Streptophyta; class Magnoliopsida; order Gentianales; family Rubiaceae; genus Rubia; species Rubia tinctorum. The sequence continues at coordinate 5,993 of JAULKM010149130.1, read as the reverse complement.
GTTATGAAATAAAGAGAGGATTTAGTGGTAGGAGGTTGAAGAATATAAAATCTTGCAATAATAGCCTTTAGTGTTAGTAGTGGTGGGTGGTTGAAGAAGTTACAAGCATAGAATAATGCACATTGTTTAGCCTTCATTAGTAGAGTTAATGCTAGCTAGTTATGGTAGGAGATTATGGAGGTTAGAAACTTGTAGTATGGTTCTTCATTAGTGTAGGAATAATTTCTAAATCATTTTGTAATCTATAAATAGGAGAATGAAAAATCAGAAAAGTTATATTTTTTCAGAACCATAATTTTTCTTCATTTATTCCATTTTTCTATCATTGTTCCAACATATAAGTCTTACATGCAACTGATCTAGAAATTAAAAGTATTCAACTTAAAACCTTTAGTATCAAAAAAAAGGAATGGAGAAACATGAAGGTAGTAAAAGGCTTAGGCTCTCGGAGCATGTGCAGTGGTGGTCTCTTAATTTTATGAAAGCACTCTAGAGACCAAAAATGCCCATCATAATGGTCTATAGAGCGGTTTCTTACTAAGAACCCACTCTATAGTCTCTTGGTAAGAGACCAGGCGCTGGGGCCGCTCACATACGACCCCTTTTCTTGTCCCCGCGTGGGACACGTGGCAGCCTGCCATTGTCCCACGTGTCTCACTGATGTCCTGCTTTTTAAAACTTTTCGTATGCGAACACGTGTCACCCATTTATTGGGCCCCGTGTCTGCAACAACTAGTTTAACCGTCCCAGATTAAATTTAAATGTAGGGGACATGTGGCATAATCAATGGGTGACACATGTCCCCATGCAACAGATATTTGTTTGGCTGATTTTTTAATGGGACACGTGTCCCAATCAGTAAGCGACAGGTGTCCCAACTGCTATTTTTTCACAAAATTGTAAATATTTTTATTTTTTCAGAAATTATATTTCATATTTTTTTCCAATCATTCCTCAATTTGTTTACCTATAAATAATGTTGAATTCAACCCATTTCATCACACCATTTACAATTCTATATTTCTACCTCATTGTTCCATCCACTAATTTTTTTCTTCAATTTTCACTTTCATTTCCATATTTTGTGAAGGATTTAAGATAAACGTCGAAGGGGAAAGATAAGGTAATTCCAAATTCTTTTCATTTAGCAAATTAGTCAAAATCTGAATTTTCGTCCATTTTTTTACTAGGTTTCGTATGCGGCAAAATGTTTTCCAACGTATACTCGAAGATGTCACCAACCACGATCCCTACTTCGTACAAATGTCTGATACTTGCAGTAATGAAGGATTTTCACCACTCCACAAGTGCACGAGGCCATTTGACATATGGTTGTGCATTCAACCATCTGGATGAATGCTTACAGATAGGAAAAACAACAGTAAGAGAAATGGTGTCTCATTTTGTGAAAGAAATAATTGTTGTGTACCGTCCAACATAACTCCGATCAACAAATCAAGAGGATATTGCACGCCTGATGCATGTAACTCGTGGACGTGGATTTCCTGGTATGTTAGGTAGTATTTATTGCATGCATTGGGAATGGAAAACTGTCTTGTGGGTTGGAAAGGTCAATTTCATGGTAGAAGTAAATATGACCAATTGAAAAACGACCTTATGGAACATCTTTACCAATATTTGGGTAGTTAAAATTAGGATGTCGATATTGTTTCATCATCCATGTTTTCTGGTTTTTCATTTTAAACTTGTTTTCTGTTAGTAATAATTGGTCAGATTTGATCAATATTTCAATTTCGATTTTTAATAATTGGTCAGACTAGATCAATATTTCAATTTTCAAATTGTAATAATTGGTCGGAATAGATCAATTTTTATTATTCAACTATTTTGTGTAATTTTTATAGTCATTATAATTGGTTTTGCTAATGTAATATATTGAAAAAAATCAAAAACGAATTAATCTTATTATTTATTTTTATTTATATTTTTTAAAAAAATTCTTGATAAAAAGGAAATTTATTTATTTTTTTACAACGAAAGACGATATATAAAAGAACAAAAAAATGAATTATTTAATAATTTTTGAAAAAATGAAATTCAATTTTAAATATTATAATGTAGAATTAAATTTGACATTCAACTTATTTTGGGTGGACAAATTTATTTAGATTAAATGTTAATAGTAAAATAAATGAGTAGAATAGATAAAATCAAGTGGGGTTCATGAATAGTAGAGAGTGGTCTCTTACCATTGTGAAGGAAAAAAAGCCGGTCTCTTAAATGGTTTCTTGGGGGGAGGTTGAAGAGAGAGATTGTGGAAAATAATATATTTAATTGGTAAGAGACCACTAGCGGTCTCTACCATTGCACTTGGCCTCAGCCTCTTGACACAAGATAATAATCCATTAATCACAAGCGGAAGTCGGTGCAGATTTGGTAATTCCTACTACTAGCTGTATGCAGCTTTTTCGCAGGCTCCCCAACCAAATCCGTGAGCGCGGCTTCAATGTTCATATGCACATCCTTCCTATCAATCCGCCACACGAAATCCCCCACCTCAATTTCTCTCTCTATGTCATCAAGACCTTGCAAAAATTTCTCTTTATCACTCTCAATGAGCAATCTCTAGTAATTCAAAAATGAGCGAAATGTCACATTTTTCATCCACATTTAGAAGATAAAAAAGATCAGTAATTCCTTAAAAACAAGCAACTTTCACAGTCTTTGTTCATAGAGCTAAAAATTATTTAAAAACTCAAAAATCAATAAACTGTAAAACTTGACAAGTCAAAGATTTGAAAAAAACCTGATGAGCAAGCATGTCATGCTTTTAGAGGGCCTTGTCAAATGAGATTGATTCGGTGAACTTCTCTATGATATCAGTCACGCTCTCCTCGAACCTCCCACCCCAAAGCCCCACTTCCACCTTTAGAGGGCCGTCAGCGGTGAAGACGATGACAGAGCTGCTCATGACCTGCAGTGATGGAAGCGGCGTTCTCATAGTGAGAGATAAGGTTGTGGGTTTAGGGGAAGGGGAGTGTTTGGAGATGGAAAAATTGGAGACGGTATCTTTCCAGATGTATGTACATACATAAAGACTTAGCCTATCATTAGGCTATTATGAAAGGAAAGAAAAATATATGTACCTAATATGGGAACCAGATTGTGAAAACTTCTTCTTATTGAAGCCTTCCTTTTGGGTTTATGAAAATTTACAAAAGCAAATTTTAAAAGAAATTACAAGGTTGTTATTCTATGGGAGGAGTATGAGAGAAGTAGAAGGTGTGTGCGAGCTTTCCCTCTAAATGAACTAAACTACTCTATATATAGGTGATGCCACAGACTTCAACCTATTTACAAAATGGATCTGAATTTTTTTTAACTTCAAGTCCGTATAGTATATACATTAGATTTTTTAAATCTGAAGTGCTTGGGGGTCCTTCATTCAGCGCATCTTTAGGTGCACTATGAGGTCCACAATTATTTATTGTCGAGCATCTTTATTGGGTTCCGCCATTATCTTCTTACTGAGTCTGATTACTCGGCTTTTCCTTTTTCATTTAGGCTTTGCTGGGTTGATTTGTCCATTTCTCCAATATTTCTTCAAGTCCCACTTCATCATAAGGGTTCTGGCTATCTTGAAAATATTCGTCATCTCTTCCCTTGGATGATTGGGAAGTCATCGATGCATCTGATCTTGCCTTACTGATATTCTGGAACAAGTATTTTTTGACCTCACTCAAGTATGACTTGATGATGTCTTCTTGGGATGAAACTCCTTGTTGAATTTGAAACCTTTGCATTATATGCTGGAATGGACTTATTTGAACTCTTTGATGTTGAGAAATTTTCTTCTCATATTCTATAAATTTTAAGGACATACCTTTTACGAAATCTGTGTCATGTATGTGGCATGTAGTATAATCCTTTTTTTCATTAATTTATCCCGGAATTTGGTATAACCTATTCTTTTTAAGCACGGGACTTCTTTCTCGGTATAACCGGTTTCAGGAACCCATATATAAATCCATGGGTTTAAAAAATACTATAAACAAATACATTGGACCAATATTATTAATCCATGTTCTTTTATTTTCAAGCTCTATTAACTTGGGAGACATGTCTACCCATTTAGTATATAGATCTTTAAATTCTTGAGGTAGAATTGATACCTCTGGGCCATATGAAAGCCACCATTCTGAAAACCAATTTTTGATGTGTTTTTGAAACAATTGTTTTTCAATTAGAACAAACCATGTATGTTTCCCTTTTGAATTTTCATAGAAGAACACTTTTTTCACGGCTAAAATATAATCCCAATAGTTATATTTAAAAATCATTTTTAACCCAGGAGAAGTAAATTCCTTTTCCTCACTGGGGATAATGCCCACTCTTCCGGGGATATAATTCTTTTTATTATATTTTTCTAAAATTATAGATGTTTCCAATATTAGTTTGAGTAAAATGCATTATTTCACATGTTTCTGTTGCCTTTAACAAGCCTCATAATAGGGTCTTGATTTGTAGGCTTCTACAGCATAAAATGCGGTGTCAAAATACCTTTGTATTAAGGTCCATGGGTCTTTTTCCCACTGTAAATCCTTACTCTCAAGAAGTAATATAATTTCCTCATGTTTTGTTTTTTCATAGGAAGTAATATTATCTTCCCATTCCTCTGCCATTTTGGCATAAGAACTTTCTGGTTTATTAACAGAACTTTCCTGCGCATAGTCCAATAACTCCTTATATAAAGTATGTGTTACAGATATTCCCAAGGAGGATGATAGGTTTCCAGTTATTAGCTTTTTTTCTTTCAATCTGAGCAAGGATATTACCTCTGTCTGGGTTATAACCCTTTCCATGGCCTCCACGGCCCCTGTATGCACCTTTTTCCCTATCAAGGAATTGCATTCTGCATAGAGCAATGTTTATGATTAGCATATATGAAATCATAATAAATGTTATCTTGTTAATAAATCAGGGAGATTATTCTCTTCACATTTCTTATATATGATTTCCATATCAAAAGAGCTTAATTGAGCCTGCCACCTTGCAAACATTTGCTTTGACACATCATGTTTGAAATCCTTTTTAAACATATAAGGGGCTGATTTACAACCAATGTAAACTTTAAATTGCTGATTATATAAATCTTCCTAAAATTTTAAAACACATTTTAATATAGCCAATATTTCTTTTACTATAGTAGAATAGTTCTTCTGACTGTCCGACCATTTTCCTCAGTAATATCTTACCAGGTTTTCTTTCCTAGTTTTTGGACATATTTGTTTTAATATTCCTCCATATCCTAATTCGGATGCATCTATTTCAACAATATTTTCAAAATCAGGAGTTGCCAACATTAAGCAAGGTACACTTTTTTACTTTTCCTTTTATTTTTCTTATTGTTTCTGTATGACTATTATTCCATGGTTTAGGATTGGTTTTTAATCTATCATACAATATTGCAGTATAATCGTCTAAATGTTATAATGTGATGAAATGTAATTTAAAATCCCTAGGAATCTTTGTAATTGAGTTTTGTCTAATATTTTATTAGGAAATTTTTCCGAGAATATTATACTTCTGTCAATTGGAATTATTTTCCCTTTTTCAATGTTATGTCCTAAAAAACTTACATTAGTTTGGAATAATTTCATTTTTAGTTTTGATATTACCAACCCATTTTGTATTACGATTTTCTTGAATATTTCAATGTGTTTTGAAATGCATTTCAATATTCTTAGAAAAGACCAGTATATTATCAATGTATACAATAATAAAGCAACTATAAGGAGTGAATATGTCATTCATTCTTTGTTGGAATTCAGAGGGTGCATTTTTTAATCCAAAAGTCATTACCTTCCATTCATAGTGTCTTATAAGAACATTAAATGTTGTTTTATATTGGTTAGATTCGTTAATTTGAATTTACCAAAATCCTTATTTTAAATCTGATAGAATGTAAAACCCACAAAATAAATGTGGCTGTGTGTATTCATATATATAGTGATTACAAAGGGTATACAAGA
>JAULKM010149119.1:0-17444 GCA_032355605.1 Rubia tinctorum | reverse complement strand
GCACTTCTTGATGTTCGCATACAAACAAGACTCACGGAGTGCAACAAGAACCATTTTAACATGCTCAATATGATCATCGGTCGATATAGAATAGATCCAGATATCATCAAAATAAACCACAACAAATTGACCAATAAACTTTTTCAAAACAGGATTCATCAACCGCATAAAAGTACTAGGTGCATTGGTTAATCCAAAAGGCATAACAATCCATTCATAGAACACGAACTTAGTTGTAAATGCACTTTTCCATTCATCCCCTTCATTTATGCAAATCTAATGATAACTCTGAGTCAAATAAATCTTAGTATACATCACAGATCCCAGCAAATCTTCAAGCATATCATCTAACCTAGGGATAGGATGGAGACATTTAATGATTATCTTGTTAATAGCATGACAATCTAATCACATTCGCCAAGTTTTATCTTTATTAGGAACTAAAATGAAAGGTACCACACAAGGACTTAAATATTCGCACACATAACCTTTTTGAAGTAACTCCTAGACTTGTCGTTGTAGTTCCTTTGTCTCCTCAGAGTTTGTCTTGTAAGTTGGTTGATTAGGTATAACCAAACCTGAAACCAAGTCAATAAGATGCTAAATACCTTGAAATGGTGGTAAACCGTGGGGCAAGGCTTCCGGAAAGACATTCTCAAATTCTTGCAGCACCTCAACAAACCGTAGAGGAACATGCATAGGGTATATCCTCATTGGAGAAATAACTCTCTTTAAAATGTAAAATTAATACATGAGAATGATTGGAAAAAACATGGTTCACGTCCCTAATAGATGCATAAAATGATTTTTCAGTTTCAAATGGCAATTCACGTTTCATCATATAAATCGATGGCAAGGGACTAAGGTGTGAATATAAAAATTTTCAAGACTTTTCATAATCATTCAAAAACATACCTGACTTACTTGGATTGGCCACCCCTAATTTTTGGTTGAATATTTAGGATTTTCTCCTCCATTTTGGCTCTTTTGTCCGATCACCCTCAAACCCTGGTTAGGGTTTTTGTCGGCAACATCTAGCTCATGCGCCAACTTTTCTTTGTCGATTTTCATGCATCTCTGAGCCCCAATAACTTCAACTGGTGACAATGGAGTCAATGTATACCTAGTTCTATCCTTAACCACAGTGATTTTGTTAGTGTAACCATCATGCATAGATTTACGATCAAACTGCTTTGGTCTTCCTAACAAAAATATAACTAGCTTTCATAGGTACAACATCACATAAGATAGAATCATGATGTTTTCCGATCTTAAAGTAAATAATGCATTGTTTATTAACCCTAACCTCACCACTACTATTTAACCAAATAAGTTTATAAGGTGATGGATGAGTAGTAACGGGCAAAGACAATGATTTCACAAGAAGATTGGAAATAGTATTAGCACAAGATCCTCCATTAATAATTAGTAAACAATTCTTATCTTTCAAAAGTCAACGAGTATGGAAAATATTAATTCTTTGTACCTGGGTTACCTGAGAGTTCAAAGCACTCAATGTCACATCGTTACCTTGTGTTTCCAGACCTTGTTCACCATGATCATTTATGATGATCTCTTCATCTACCTGTTCTTCCTCGCTTTCATATAAAGCGGGCATATCAACATATTCATCTTCTTCATCTCCTTCCTCAATGGTGGCTAACACTCGAGCAAGAGGACAATTACTACGAACATGTCCTCTCTTTTTACAAAGAAAACAAGTAGCAGTGTTAACTGAAACCAAATTTGATGAAGAGACAGGGGACTTACTTGAACTCCTCGAAGGCTGTTAGTTTGAAGTTTGTGGTGCCATTCTTCTATCAGATAAACTGTAAGCCGGATTGGATCAATCCTAGGCCTCCCATTGGAACTCCTCTACCTCGGCCAAAGTTAGGGTTTCTGGAGTCAAACCCTATTCGTTGACTGAGAAATCAGAACTGTGGTTTCTTCAGCCTCATAGTGCTCCCAACCAACCTTGATTTCATCAATAAATCATCCATGGAGATGTGATGTTGAATTTTGACTGGAATTTGAAGGTTCTCATGCAAGCATTCAATGAATCATTTTTTTATGAATGCATCGTCTTCTTTCATCCCGACCCTTTTCATGGTCAACTCGAGATCTTGCCAGTATTCATCAATTGTGCAATTTACTTGATTCATGTTGCCGGATAAGAATGTTGCTCCATCAGATAAGTAGGCGGAACATGATAATGGTGAAGTTCGGACTTCAATCTCTCCCAGATGGAGATAGGTTTCTTCCCAGCAAGTTGTCTCTTTTCTCTCAAATTTTTCCACCATTTAGCCGCATAGTGAGTGAAGGAATACTGCCCCACCTTAACCTTTTCTTCCCCCCTATAGTTGTTGAGATAAAAAAAATTCTCAATCTATCACTCCCAATCAAGATACTTCACCGGATTGTGTTGACCATCAAATCGAGGAATATCATACTTCAAACCCTTGATGTCTCGAGCAGAGTTTGAACATAAACCTGAACTCAAATTGGCCCTTGTTCTCCTTCGAGAATCATGATGTTTGTCGTGGCGATGTTTTCTTGAAGACCCTCGGTGTGATCACCTTTCCGATTCATTGGAATCTTCATCGGAACTACCATAACCTTGTAATTTAAAAAAAAAATCCCCGAGGATCCTTATTCATAACCATGGAATGTGGTGTAGGCGGTGCCATGGTGTCAATGTTTCTCGCGAATCTCTACACATCACTCATAAGTGCATTCATAGTAGTAGCAAACCGATCTGTATCAATAGGTTCATTCAGTCTGAATCGATGTCACTCCCAACTATCCGGAGCTTCATCTCATGGTTGTTCACCATGTCTACTACTGGAAGCCTTCATCAGTGGTATATTGTTGGGATTTCCAACAAAAGGTGGGACGAATGGATTAATGTCCTCCATCTCCGCTGAACTGCTAAGAAAAATAGACTGTTAGTATAAAGATCGTCCCCCTTCTCTTTGTTTGGTAAGGTCAATCACCAAGTATATAACACTCACAACTCACAAGACGAAGGCTAATGTAAGGGCAATCAATCAATTCATCGCAAATTCAAAGTAAAATAGAAGAAAAGTACTGCAAAACTTATTTCGAAATTTAAAAATATATAAACTCAAAATTAGTCTCTACGATATGGAATTACAAATTCTAAAAATAATAAGGAACAAAAATCAATTTGAATGGTAAGAATTGGAGCTGTAGTGAGGGAGTTATGATCATATAGGCGACAAATAAGTTCCAAAAATTTAAACAACTTTTCCGAAATCAAATTGGATTAGAAACAAAAACCCAATTCCCTTGTAGTAAAGGATTTTATGGACTTACTTTCTGCATAATTCGAAAATTTCAAATCAAACCCCTCTCTCAATTGGCTTTTATTTCCTTTTCCTCTTCCAATTAGGATTTTGTTTCCTTTTCCTTTTTCAACTCAGATTTCCTTTTTTCTTTTCTTTCTTTTTCAACCACAATTTTGAATTTCACACATAATATAACATTCACAATCACAATCTTATTCCACAAGAAATTCAAACCGTGTGCAATTTCCAATTTTTAAAAATTGCAAAACAAGCTACAAAGTTTCAAAATTACAAATTGGCCCCAAATTTCCGATTTCAACACCCCAATTCCGATTTCAAAATCCCAAAATATGCTACCCTTTGTTTTTTTATTTTTGAAAAGTTTTAGAACAAAAATTGACTGTACAAAACTCGGAATAAGAAATCAGCGACAACTTGCTCTTGATTCAAATGAACTTCGAGTATTCACAATCGTAAGGGTCAAGAATATGATACTATATGTGGAAAACAACACAAGACTATATTTTTTTTTTGTAGAAGGTGTAATCGAGAATTCAAGATCACGGAGTCAAAGAACGATAAAGAAAACAAATAGGATAATGAGCATGCAATAATTTTTCAGAAGAGTGGACGAAAAATATCACAAGCGCATAAACTGTTTAAGCTACCTAAAAACTATGAAACTGACCGGGAGGTGAAGGTGGATAATACTTGTTAACGTTCAGACCCTTCGACGTCCTCTTGACTCGATCGAAGAGGGTGAGGGCATATAGTAATACTGAAGTATTTTAACTCTCGGACCCTTCGACGCCCTTTGTATCTAGATTCAATCCTCCTGCTAAGAAAGATCAAACAAAACACAATTAAAATAAGACACGAAAGAGTTTATAAATTTAAGACAAAATTTTGAAACTAAAATAATGAAAGAACTCGAAACCCCTGATGATTTTCAGCCACAAGAATCTTTCGCTTTGCTCTAATACCAATTGATATGAATCTCCTTGTGAAGATTCTGGATGGCAGAATTTTAGATCTTTAACTAAATGAGGATTTTTGCAAACCCTAGTATAGCCATACAAACTGATCAAAACTAGCCCTCGGGATCTTGAACAACTCAAGATTAGTAAAGCTAACTAGCCAGCAGTATTAGCTCATAAATCAAAAGTATTGATATTTAATTAAACCGCTGGATTAAGCAACAATGAAGATAGCTCGCAAGTAGGGGTGTTCAATCGGTTGGTTTGTCGGTTAGGCGGTTAATCGATTTTGCTTTCTACCAATTTATAAAATTTTATAAGGAACCGAATAACCGACCGATAATGTTGTTGGTTTTACAGGTTCGGTTAGTATCGGTTTTGGTTGATGTGTCGGTTACTACCGGTTATCATATATATCATTCATTTAAAATATAAAATATAAATTTATATTAATATTGATTAGTAGTTACAACCGTAAAACTTGGAATATAAGGTAAAAAAAATAGAAATTGAATAATTGTGTTGCATAGGAGTTGAATAATTTTTTGAATTAATATTAAAATTGTATCCCATCAATAATTATTAGTGTTGGGCGCAATTATAAGCTACATCGACTTTTGTTTCCATAATTATTTGTTTTGGCCATAATTATTATTTAAAAATATATGGGTTAATAATATAGAGTTTAAAGAATAGTTAATTTGGGTTATTAATTTAAAATTTTCTTATTGGGTTTGTGATCAAAACCCAAAGTTTAATGAATTAATTTTTGGGGTTGAAATTAATTAATTAATTATACTATAAGATCTCTTATCATTTATCCGGTTAGACCGATTACAAAATAATAAAACCGATAAAGAAACCGATTAACTGACATAATCGGATAACCATAACCGATATTAACCGATTAACCGATTAATCAATTAACCGAACTAAATACCGGTTCAGTTTTGACCGGTTATCAGTTTTACGGTTTTTTTGAACACCCCTACTCGCAAGCACAAAGAATGATCTCAAAATTCTGAATATATGATTGATAAAAAGGTGAGGAAAGTCTCGGTAATACCCCTCTATTTATAGGGATATGTCTTGCCCAAGAACCCCAATTGTAATTGGAAACTGAATCGACTTATGGCCGCTTTAAAAAGTTAAAACCATATTTAACTAGAACTTCTAAAAATAAATGTAATCTACTTGAATTCTCTCCAAGTCATCTTGAACAATATTACCTTATCTAATCTTACCAAATTCAAGTCTAATTAGAATAGAACTCAATATTTTTGAAACCCTAATGGACTAGGTCGAAAATACTGAACTGATTTAAAAAATAGCTCTTCAAAAGCCCGCATGGCTGAGCTATGGACTGAAATAAAATAATATTACAATAATTTAGAAATATCACACCACCTCGTTAAATGGCCAGTGGAAAAAAGTATAGCGTTCTTCACGATGTTTTCAGTTAATCGACAAATTTGAATAATTAATCCAAACCCTAGCCGATTTGGTCTTGAGTTCTTCATCTTGAAGTTGTTCAATCAAAGCATTCAATGCCGCATCTCTAAACTTCGTTCTTGACCTTGTAATCGGTCCAGCCGTGTCACTCAAAGGATCCCAAACATAACTTTTGAATGTTTGATCAAGTCGTGGAATGTGTTGCTTTATGGTGGTAGTTGTTTTGAAATCTTCATCAGTAATGCAGATAATCCAAAGTGAATATCCCGCTTTTATGCAAGTCATTGAAGTGTAATCTAAATGATCCACCAGGGAGTATAGTGAAGAAAACACTCAGAAACCTGCACAAATCTAACCTAAATTATCCAAGAAAAAAGTATGTATTAATCTGAATCGTAACATAAAAGATATGCGTGCATGTACTGATGGAATAGAAATGCGATTCCTTGGAAACTGTAATTGTAATTCACTTACAAGGCAGTCAAGGATGTTGTTCTTGCCCAACAAACATGTTGATTTTTTTTGTCTGAATTTGAATAAGAATTATTGATAAGGATGAATTCTGAATAAAAATGGTTGATAAGGACTAAAGTTAAATACTTAGAACTTGGTTAGGATTAAAATTATATTAAGGATATTTTAGTAAATTAACTATTAAAATTACCTGCACTAAAAATTTCTCAACGTATACTTAGATTTTGTGGCATTTTATTAGTAAAATAGTATCAAGATCCATATACTTTTTGTAGTATTGAATTTAACCCTGACATAAGAATACTTATAAATTAAACCCAGAACTTTTTTTAAAAAAAGAATTTGCTCAAAACTAGTCTAACGGTTAGTCGGTATAACGAGAGACTTTCTCATTTAAAAACTGATTTCCTAACTAATTCAAAATGGCAACAGGTCCAAAATTGCTTGTTGCTATCATATTCCCAAATTTAAATTTTCTTTCATTTCTTTCGGACATCTCTAAAGATATTAACTGGTTGATCGTGAAATTATTAACTTATATTATTTATTCGACAATATCAATAATGTACAATTCATATATCAAGAACGTCATACTTACTGAATCCCCAATACAAAAGTAATGGTAAAATTGTTATTTGTCATTCCCTCTTCAATGAGTTATTATAGAATTTTATATTATTATGATTCTTTATTTTGAGAAAATATCATTATGAATTTGAATACAATCAGATTACAATACACTTAGGAGATGCAATAATCATGATGTGCCAAGAACGTAATGTACCCTACATGAGTTGTCTGTTTCAAAATAAGGATCTAAAATATAGCTATAAACAACCACTTCAAAATAATCAGAGTATGAAAATTCGCACACTAGTCCTAACAGTGCTCATCTACGCATATTAAACAAAAGAAACGGAAATACAAATTCAAAACTCCATCCGGAAATATCCTTATTCCTCCCAAATTCGTGAAAATATGTGGAAATGTCAATTTATATATACTCCCTCCACCACTCCTTAACTCGCAAGTAATTATTTTTATTTTTCAGTTAAAACTGTCGAAATGAGATATGCGAACTACTACAAATTAAACTTATCGTAACATTTTTCTCGGAACACATATTAAAATGTTACAATAACTTGTAAAATGTCACCTTAAACCTTTGAAAAGTGTTACCTAAATCCTGAAAAGTATTACCTAAATTTTAAAAGTGTTGCGTTAAATCTAATACAATATCACCTAAGGTAACACTTGTAAAAGTATTGCAATAGACTCAACTTTGTATTATTAGTACCTAAAACAACACTTTCTAAGTATTATTGTCGTAGTGATGAGCAATGATATCATCGTATGAAATATAGTTAGATTCGTCTTAACACATAGTTTTTAATGTTTTTTCGGACAAAATACAATTATAACCCTAATATTAGGATGAAAGTGTCAATATAACTGATGCAGCGGTAGACTCGGATTATAGGAAAACCGAAAACACTCTTAACCAAGAAAGGTCGATTTTTTCATTCATAATAGTAATATGTCCTCCTACGACAATTGTTCACGTACATATATCACAAATATTCAAAACAAAGCTAAACTAATCTTTTCCTAAATAAGTGCTACTAACCCTAAAACAAAGGAGCTAGTAAGAAATAAGTCAAATATCTCATTTCGTCCCAATTTAAGTTTCACCTTTTGACTTTTCACAGTTGATTTGAAAAATGTTTGATCCTTAATATCTTCCATTAATGATGATTAAAATTTGTGAAAATATGATATTATGAAAATATATGCTATAATGAATATAACAAGGTATCATACAATAGTATTTATACTTATATACCGATTCAATTTTAGCGTCAAAGTTAGGAAGTTTTGACTAAATGAATAGTTAAATTACACCTTAAATTGGGACAGAGAGAGTAAAACAACTGAATGCTTCCATGAAAGAAATAAAGGAAATGATACGTAAAAAGAAAGGAAAGATAAAATGGCACATATTTTCCATGATTTTAGCCTTTGATCACCCAATCTCGTTCTACACCATTCTCTTCAGCGGGGAGAAAATTCCTCCTCAAATTTTGACCGTCAATTTTTGCCACGACTCGGCCTCCATCGCACCGCTCGTGTCAATGCCAGAGTCATCGCCGTAAAACGACTTGCCTTCATATGTGTTCCTGTAACCATCGTGTGATGTCTCCAAAATTTCTCTTTCTTCCTTCGTGGTCCTTCCGTTTCTCACAGTGTCATCGCGTGTAGTCTAAGTGCCTGTGTGCCGTTCCCAAACCCACTCTATAGATTCCTGAATGATTGTTGACGCCACAGTCACCGCGAACTTCACGCCAATGCATTCATTCGGTGCGGCCGCTTCATTGGTCTTACTTGGCACCAAAAATATTTATCGTGCACAACTTCTTCGTACTCCACCTTGTCGTATACGGGCTCGTCATATAGGGTCTCAGCATACACGATGTTGTTGTAAAAGGGCGCATTGTACAAGGTCTAGTCATAGATAGCTTTGGCGCACTCGTTGTATATGGGGTTGTCGTATACTACCATGTTGGACTCCGCATTATCGTACACGACGTTGTCATACAAAAGCGTATCGTACTCCATCTCTCCGTACTCCGACTCGTCGTAAACAACTTCTTTCTGCTCTACCTCGTCGTACGTAGTCTCGTCATACTTAGTCTCGTCATACTTCTGGATAACCACCTGGAACGCAGACTTCCCATGCAAATTTTCCAGAGCCGAGTCGCGCGAGTGCATTGCGTAGACGTGTCTACCAAAATTCCGGGCGACAAGGTTTTTGTGGTTATTTTCGGTGTTGGATTCGTCAAGAAGGGTCGGTCGTGCTTCGGGTCACTGTTGAAGAAGCGCTTCAACGGAGTGTGTTAGGGCCTCCACTTGTAGACGTAATCCAGTGTATTTGTTATGTATATTCACCTCGTCTAAAGATGAATCGCGAGCAGTTCGTCTCTTTGGCACCATTGCGAAAGATTAAATGGCTCTAATACCAACTGATACAGCGGTAGACTCGGATTATAGGAAAACGGAAAACACTCTTAATCAAGAAAGGTCAATTTTTTTCATTCTTAATAATAATATGTCCTCCTAAGAGACTTGTTCTTGTAAAAATATAATTAATAGAATAATAGATGAATTAGAATTAGGTTAAGTAAGAAAAACTTCTTTTGATTAGGTTTTGTATATATCGTTTTCCATATCTGATTCTATCTTGTATACCCTTTGTACTCACTATATATATAAATACACACAACCACAATTATTTATGAGTTTTACATTCTAACATGGTATCAGTCGGGTTTCTCTATAAATTCCCAAAAAAATATTTCACACTTATTCCCGCCTTTTTTTCTCCGTTACCCCAAAATTATTCGTTCAACATCACCGCTGCTGGCCGCCGCCTACCGCCTACCACCGCCGCTATCGCCAGTCATCTAATCACGCCGCATGTTTACTCTATTATCCACCGCCAACTTACGCAGCCGTCCACCATTTGTTACGAAGACACCTCTGTCCTTCCTAAGCCGTTTAGATCGGTCGGTTGTCTCCGCCGTTTAGATCGGTCGGTTGTCTCTGTCGTTCGAGGCTCCTTTTGTCGATGTTGTTGTCAAGTTTTCAGCTGCCACCTCTTCTCTGAAATTTCAATTTTTTTCCCTTTCAAATCTCTTTTCGCTGTCCGGTTAGATCGCCGTTCGTCTTCTTCGATTGCAGATCCATGTGCCCGCCAGACCATCATCAGAAGCGCGTGTAGCAACGGGAGCGTTGACCAGACGCACACCCTCCCTTTGCCACGCGTGATTTCACGCGCCCTTCAGTTTTCCAGAATAGTGTGTCTTCACGCTCTATTCAGGGACCGTTTTCAGCATTAAAAATGAAAATGAATTTTTTGGATCGACTCGATTGTTAATGGTGTTACGCCTCATGTCATGTTGCTTCTTCTTGTCCCAAATTACACGATGAATGGTACTAGATACAATGTCAGTGGTGTAAGAAATTTTGTCACTTTGCCTCGATATGTCCTCATTTGCTTTCTCGGGTTTTTCCTCCTGCCGCTTTATCGCATATTCGCCGGATAGATGATTCTGGGGCTACCAACCACGTGACTTCTTCTTAGTCCGCTCTTGAACGCGTGACTCCTTATTCTGGTAACCATAGTGTTTTTGTTGATAATGGTTCTGCTCTTAACATTACACATGTTGGTCATTCTCGGGTCTTTGATTTATTATCCTTGTTTGATGTTTTGGTTGTTCCTCATATAACTAAAAATGTATCGTCTTTTAGCAAGTTGACTTCGAATATGAATGTTGTTATTTGTTTCGACAATTATTTTTTCACTCTTTCGAACAAGATTACTAGAGATGTTATTGGCAAAGGCCATCTTGATAGTGGCTTATATGTTTTGGATTATGGTGGTGCTATTTTATCTGATTTTGTGGCCTCAAGTGCTTCTAAAGCATGCTTTGAACTTTGGCGTAGTATACTGGGTCATATTCCCTACAACATCATTTGTTCTCTGAGCAAGTCTGGATGTTTGTCAGTTACTAGTTTGCTGCCTAAACCTCATTTATGTCCCTCCTGTGAGATGGCTAAAGGCAAGCGTCTTGATTTTAGAGATAATTTAAAACGCGCATCACACATACTTGATTTGACTCACTGTAATCTATGGGGACCCTCACCTATTGTTTCTCTAGTTGGCTACTCCTATTATGTCATTTTTGTTGATGATTTTTCTCGGTTTACTTGGTTATATCTTCTACGACGGAAGTCTGATTTTGTAGAGGCTTACATGCAATTTGAAGCTTTTGTTGAGAACCAGTTTTCTACCATCATTAAAGTATTTTAGAGTGATGGTGGAACCGAGTTTGTGAATCATCGCATGCAAACTCATTTTGCATCAAATGGAATTACACTCCTGAGCAAAGTGGTCGCTTGGAGAGGAAGGATCGTCATATTACTAAGACAGGTTTGTCGATGCTCTTTCATTCTGGACTTCATCATTCATTTTGGTATGATGCATTTTCGACATCATTCTACATCATCAACAGACTGCCTACTCCGATTTATCTGGTCAGTCTCCACTCTCTGTTATTTTTGGTACCACGTCTGACTACTCCAATTTCCATCCATATGGTTGTCGAATTTTTCCGTATTTATGGCCCTATGATGCGCATAAATTAGCAACTCGGAGTATGTCTTGTATATTTTTGGGATACAGTTCACAGTACAAGGGTTTTTGGTGTGTTGATCCTCTCACGAAGAAGGAGAACATCACTCGTCATGCTCGGTTTGATGAGTTATTTTTTCCGGCTACTCGTACTGGCTCTGTTAGAGATTTATCATCACTGAATGTTTCTGTTTTTTTGGAGCCTTCATCAGTTCCATTGGAGGTGTTTGAGCCATCTTCTTCAGCAAAATCACCCATTATTTTGGAAAATTATTATTTTCTTCATGTGTCGGAAACTCAAGGTTCTTCAGAAAATTGTGTTTGTTTTCCACAGAGTGACCAAAAGCATAATCGACAGTAGCCAGCTCAGACAACGATGTCGCCATCATCGAATCACGTGCCGGCCACTTCAACCTCGCGTACGAGTCACGCGCCACCAGCCCCAATGCCGACAGCCTCACCGGCTGATCCAGTGAACTCTGCTTTGCCGTCCTCTGCACGGAAGCCATCAACAGTCTCGGGTTCCGTGCCTATTGCACCGGGTTCTACGCCGATCACCTCGAGATTTGCATCATCTTCAACTTTCGTTCCCTCTTCCCGACATCTTATGGTCACTCGTTCTCGCACTGGTTGTTTAAGGTCAAGGA
Source organism: Rubia tinctorum (assembly GCA_032355605.1). Classification (NCBI taxonomy): domain Eukaryota; kingdom Viridiplantae; phylum Streptophyta; class Magnoliopsida; order Gentianales; family Rubiaceae; genus Rubia; species Rubia tinctorum. The sequence continues at coordinate 5,395 of JAULKM010149119.1, read as the reverse complement.
TTTTTTTGATTATGATATTTATGGTTTACAAAGTGCTTTTTTTCAAAGACCGAACCTCGTAGTCATCGTTTTGTGGTCAAGGATCCGGCTGAGTTGCTTCTATGGACTTTGAAATGGACGTTCTTCGCACTCAATAGACATATGAGTTAGTTCCACGTTCTCCAAATGTTAATGTTCCTAGCTCTAAATGGATGTATCATTTGAAGTACAAATCTGGCTCACTTGATCGGTATAAGGTCAGGTTAATTGCTCAGGGTTTTTCACAATTACCTGGTTTCTATTATGATCATAATGGTGAAGGCATCCACTGTTCGTAGTGTTTTATCCATAGTTGTCACCATAAATTGGCCCTTGAGACAGCTTGATGTTAAGCATGCTTTTTATATGGTGTTCTTGATTCCCCGGTTTATATAGAGCAGCCTGCCGGTTACAAAGATCCTATGCGTCCTGATCATGTTTTTCGTCTACGCAAGGTCATTTATGGATTGAAACAAGCACCTCGTGCTTGGTTTCAAAATTTTAGTAATTTTTTGTTGGCATGGGTTTTGTGTGCAGTTCTGTAGATACCTCCTTATTTGTGCTCTCACAGGTTGCCTCTTTACTCTTTTTGCTAGTTTATGTTGATGGCATTATTCTCACCCGAAATGATGGTCATCTCTTTCGGAAGTTTATTAATCGGGTTAATCAAAGTTTTAGATTACCGATCTTTGCACTTTACAGTGTTTCCTGGGATTGGAGGTTGTTCGTAATTCCAATGGCTTATTTCTTGGGCAAGCACGGTATGCCAAGGAAATTTTATTGTGTGTCGGCATGCAGAATTTGGCACCTGTTACTATTCCATTTGTGGATATTTTGCAGCTTTCAAGTACTACTGGAAAGCCATTAGGAAATCCCACACTTTATCATTTTTTTTGTTGGTGCACTACAATAATTTTCAATTACACGTCCCGATATTTCTTATCCTGCCAACACAGTCAGTCAGTATATGCAGGCACCTACTAATGACCATTACCAAGTTGTTACTCAAATTTTGTGTTATGTTCGTGGCACTATGCATTATGGTCTTCAGTTTCACAAGAATTCTTCCGCTTTTCCAGTCTTGGGGTATTCTGATGTTGATTTGGCTCTTTGTATTGAGACTCGTAGGTCTAATTATGGTTATGCCATTTTCCTTGATGGTAATTTGGTTTCATGGAGTGCAAAGAAGTAACATACGGTCTCTCGTTCAAGTTCAGAATAAGAATGCCGAGCTATGGCCAATATTGCTGAGGAGCTAGCTTGGTTTATGAATTTACTTCGAGATTTGCGTGTTTCTTCCCGTGCACCACCTATTTTGCTGTGTGATAATAATAGTGCTCTCTTTCTTTCTGAGAATCCAGTTTTGCATAAGAGAGTCAAGCACATTGATATTGACTATCATTTTGTGCGAGATGGTGTTTTCTAGCAAGCTCAAGGTTGCTCATGTTCCCACGGATCAACAGCTTGCTGAAATATTTACAAAGGGTTTACCTCGTCCTTAATTTGAGTTCTTACTGTCCAAGCTTTGCATTGACAAAAGTCTCACGCTTCGCTTGAAGGGGGGTAATAGAATAATATATGAATTAGAATCAGGTTAAGAAAGAAAAACTTCTTTTGATTAGGTTTTGTATATATCATTTTTCATATATGATTCTATATTGTATACCCTTTGTACTCACTATGTATATATGAATACACACATTCACAATTATTTGTGGGTTTTACATTCTATCAATAATAAATATTCAAAATAAAGCTAAACTAATATTTTCCTAAATAAGTGTTCTAACCCTAAAATAAAGGAGCAGTAAGAACTAAGTCAAATAAAACAACTGAATGCTTCCATGAAAGAAACAAAGGAAATGATAAGTAAAAAAAGAAAACAAATATATAATGGCAAATATTTCCCATGATTTTAGCCTTTGATCACCCAATCTAATCCTAACTTTTGACATATTCGTGCCGATATAACCAAAGTCCCCAATTCTGACAATTCAGACATTGACCAAAGAGTAAAATTACAAAAATATTCCTTATACCAAGAAAGAAAAATTGATGCCAATTATACCCCTCGTGACGTGGCAGCTCTTAGGTTTTCTTCTTCTTCAAAACCCACCCCACCAAAAAACACTGTTGCTATGCAGAAAAGCACCGTCGATAGAATTTTCAACAGCACATACCAAAGAACCAGCAACATAAGAAAAATCAAACTCAAATTGAGATAAATGAAATCAGCAACACAATCGCACATCAACATAAATTTTTTTTATCCAAAAGTGAAAAAATACTCGCACTCAAAACAATACGACATCATTCAATTACTCACCACCACTAGCTCCTCCAAGTGAACCGGAATGACGACGACAGACATTGGAGGAGGAGGACGATGGACATTGGAGAAGAATGACGACGAACATTGGAGAAGAATGACGACGGATATTGGAGAAGAACGAACCCCACCACCAACCCCTAACTCCATGCCACTCTGCTCACCACCACCGCTCAGCCCATGTCGCTCCTCCTGCACTACCGGAAACAAGCACCACAAAAATCAGATATGGGCACCGTTAAAACGATGTGAGCGGGAGCAAAATAGAAGACAAATGAGGGGTGAATGAGGGAAGGGAAGTTCAACATGAGGGAAGTTCAACGGGGTGAACGATGATGTTGGAAAGTGGAAATGAGTTTGAGGATTAAGAAGAAAATGGGGATGAGGGTTTTGTTTGAGAATCCTTTTGTTTAATCTTAAGAATATAAAATTTAAAAAAAGATAGTGTAGTGCCTTTGACTTGTCATTTACTTTTTTGAATCGCAAGATTTGACTCCTTTATATTCATTGACAAAATAATCGAAGGGAAGGGCTTATTTGTGGATGAGGAATTGGTATACCAACCCAACCCACTTTCATCCTTCCCATTTAGAGTCCGGGGCGGTTAATTATTTCAAGAATGCGGTCTTCAAACATTTTTTTGATTTTTTAAAATCAAGGGTAAAATCATCATTTCATGAAATCCTGGCTAAACAACCGTTGACTTAAAAGTCAGCCAATTCCAGGTTTAGATTGACATTTTCTCAAATTGCAGGGTTATATAGGCACTTTCAGCCAAAATGTAGGGTTATTTAGTACTTTACTCTTAATTTTTAAATGTCATTATTGTTCTTAGTTACATATATTTGCAGTTAAATATGTTTATTGCATATCGTGAAAAGGATTCCTTGCAAGGTAAAGAAGGACGTAGCGAGTAATGCATAATATTCAAATGTTATGATCCAATAAATAGAACCGAAATTCCCAAATTGTACAGATGAATTACAAGAACAAAATATGAGAAGAGAGAGAAGTTTGATACTACAATGGAGTTTCCAAATCAATAATCTGGTTCTGAGAGATGTTCTTAAAGCAAGTCCAACCGATTATGCAAAATGGAGATTTTAGGCCTATTTTGATATTTTGATAAATTTTCACCTTCAACAGATACTCCATATTGTTCTCTAAAATGGAGAACCATAGGAAAGAGAAGGTTTTATTCTCTATATTGGTATAGAGAGAATGAAATATTTGGAGAATTAGATATTCAATGCTATTAATGTCAACCACTTTTAATTTCAAGGTAATTTCCTTATTTATGTAAATATTTTTTATATCCAGCTTTCATGACTACCGTAACTTTCATGTGTAGGAACAAATATTGACTGACAACGTTCATTAAAAATTAGTCGTTACTTACCATTTTTTTAAATAGGTATATATTTATTAATTTTTTAAAAATAGTCGTTATTTAAATTTCTTTAAAATATATATACTTATTTATTTATATTGTATTTTATAGCACAACATCTTGTTTTAGACCGACTGACCGTTAGACATGGTCATTTTATAATTGACATAACTAATGGGGTGATTCATTGCTTGTTTTTATTTATTCCAACTAGAATCTTATTTTTTTTTAAATGTATCGTAATGTATAAATAATTATATTTTGACTATAAAAGTTATTGAAACAAGGTTTTTCATGATTGGTCAAACCGCTAGTGAGTCTAACATGAGACTTTCTCATTTTGTAGTGGTTAAAGTATTTATTATTGTGTTATTGAAAGAAGATCATTATTGTTTTATTAAACACAAAGTTATGCAAAATAGAGAATTTGTCGGAGTTGAAGAAAAAAATAGAGAATATGATTTTTCATTCTCCATTTTAGAGAAACTTTTGGAGAACATGATGGACTTGCTATTATGCTTACTAATGAAGATGGAAAAGAACTAAAAATACATCTTTCAAAACATGAGAGATTGAATCAGGTTGAAAATAGACGGGTGGAGTCAGAGAAACTTGTATTGATAAAATCGATGTTGTAATCCATTCTGATTTATACTATGAGCTTCTTTAGTATGCTTGATCAAATTCCTAAAGACATAATGTGCATGATCAGTCACTTTTGGTGGGGTGGTTCAATGATGGAAAGGAAAACACGTTGGGTTTCCTGGATGAAGCTTATGAAGGCCAAGGTGAATATAGGGATGTCGGCTTTAGGGACATGAAAGCGGAGAATATTGCATTTATGAGCAAGTAAGCTTGAAAATTTCTCACCCCTCTAACATCAATGTTGGCTCGAGTGTATAAAGATGAATATTTCCCAAATTTCTCAATCTTCTAGGAAAAATCAGGGAGCCAACCCTCGTGGTTATGGTGGAGCATTCACATATCTTTGAGCATTTTGAAACTCGATTACCGAAAGTACGTCTCATCTGGCAGGAATATAAGCTATGCCATGACCCATGGCTTTCAAATTCATCGAACTTCGAGGGGAGGGAACCAGAGCGCTTCCCCACAAACCATCGATCCCTTGACCGTGATGTGCGAGAAAAAAATCCAGGAGTGTTTTGAAGAAAAAACTCCCTGATGGTAAAGTCAGTCAAAAAACCCAAGAGTGTTTTGAGGGTAAACTCTCTGATGGTAAAGTCAGTCAAAGTGTATGAGTACATCTGATGAATAGTAAAACATGTCATGCCTCAGTATATGTATGTCAGCCACATTTTATGTTACTACCTAAGCAGTGGCGGAACCAGGACCTCTGGCAAGGGGTGGCGGAGAAGGCGTGGTGGCGTCCGGTGGCGTCGGTGGCATGTCGGTGGCGCGGCAGGCGGCAGCAGCTGTGCAAGTGCAAGCAAATGGCGAAATAAAAGAAAGAACAGAGGAGAAGTCAGACATGATGATGAACGAAGGGGGGAAAATTAGGGTTGGGTATTATATTAGATTTGGGCCGATTGGGTTTCAGCCCAATCGGCCCATATTTTTTTTTGGCCCGCCCTCATCAAAACGACGTCGTTTTACTTATCAAAACGACGCATTTTGATACGTAACCCGACGTCGTTTTG
>JAULKM010149110.1:0-17445 GCA_032355605.1 Rubia tinctorum | reverse complement strand
AGCACTAACCAGCTTTACTATGATGAGAGGGGTAATATCTTTGGAGGAAACATGATTGGAGTAGGGGATGAGCCTCTCTTTGTTCCACCATTTGAGACATTAAACGTCGAGAAAAGCGCAAACTCTGCCGTGGGGAACCTTGTAGATAGAAACCCTAGCAGCAACAGTACCAGAAACAACAACAACAACGTTAATAACATGAAAGTAGAGAACGTGTCTGGATTTGGGAGCTATTGGGAAGGAGATGAACTCAGAGTTGGAGAATGGGATTTTGAGGAGCTTATGAGAGATGTTTCTTCATTCCCTTTTCCGGATATCCAGAAGAATAGTTGGTGACCAAATCTATATATACCCCTTTTCACCATAAATATTTGTGCCTTATTTTGATCTTTGTCCCCAATATACACTCTTTAGCTTACAGAACAAGAAACATGTTTTCAGGTGGGGGTCCCATTATATTTCCTTGAAGCTTCTTGGAGGAGTAATTCCATGCATACTGCTGTTGAAATAAACAGGGTAAAAGTTGTAGATTACATACATGTATTAATCTTGGACATACATATATATATATATATAATTTGAATGATCTGGAATAAAGGGGAATTAGCTTTTGTGAGTCTTGTAAAGATATGTTTGTCAAATGTATGTTAAGTGGTTTAGACATGGCCTACTTAATTTGTCATGAGCTTCTTTTTCCATGTTTGTAATTAGAGAAAAGTGGCCAACCACTAGTGGAGAAAGCCTCGTTAAAGGCAGTTTTACTGTACTAGTTATGACTTTGATCAAAATTGATCAAAATCGGTTCCAAAACCGCCTTTGATTGTGGTCCAAATCCAGTTCCGAGTTTAGAACTTACTTCGGTGGTTCTAAAAAATAAACCAGGTTTTGAGCAGGAACCTAGGTTTATGGCGAAAGTAAAAAAAACAAATCTGGAACAAGAATCAACAAAAGTTGAGAACAAACAACAAAGATTGAACATCAAGAATCATCACAATCAAACAAAGTACATAGATCTAATATCAAAATCAAACTAAACCAATTTATAGAAGTTGAGGAAGTTCGCCATGACGCTGAGGAAGTCCGCTATGACGTTGAGGAAGTCCGCTATGATGCTGAGGAAGTCCGCTATCACGCTGAGGAAGCTGAGGAAGTCCGCTATCACGCTGAGGAAGCTGATTAAGTCCGCCGCGGTGGTGGTGGATATACGTGGTGGAGTTGAGGATGAGCGGTTGCGGAGAGAACTTGGCGCGAAGGAGAGAACGCGGCGGGGAGAACTCAACGCGGGGAAGGTGACAATGTGACGACGCTTCGACGAAGGTGACAATGTGACGGATGGGACGATGCTTTGGCGGATAAGAGGGAGGCGCATGTGAGTGAGGCGGCTCTGGAGGGGTGGTGGCCAAAGTGAGGGGGCGGCTCTAGAAGGGTGGTAGAATGAGGTAGGGTTTCCATTTAAGGTTGTGAGGCAGTTGTGGAGGTGGTGGAGTCAGTGAGGCGGTGGTAGAGTTTTAAGGCTGGTGGCAGGGAGGTGGTGGCAGAGTGAAGAATTTTAGGGTTGATTAGAGAGAGAGGGAAGGAGGAAGGGAGGGAGGCGCTAGTGGCTGAAAAGAAGAATGAGGAAAAATAATTCTAAGGCGTGGGATTTAGGATTTCCATTTATATAGTGGCTCATAAAAGGCACTCCATTAAAGGCAGTTCCACAATACACTATTGCAGGCACCCCCTAATGGCACCGGTAACTGGGTTCTCTGACACCGATATTTCGGCCCCCCAGTTGATCTGTGCTTAAGTAATCTGGTGTTGAAACGTAGTTACTATGACAGCTGTGAAAAAAATTGGTGCTAGAAACATAGATTCAACACCGGTATAATGTACTGGTGCTCTGTATATAATTTCAGCATCAGTATTTTACATGTCGGTGTTGTTTGTTGAATCGTTGTCCAGACACATTGATAATGACCACCGGTTCTTTCCTAGCACCGGTTTATGAATATAAACTTGTGCATAAAACTAGACATATTACATATACCAGCACTGGTATGTTAATGATTTTTCGGTGCTCTGGCTTTGGAGGATGTATGTTTATAGCACCGATGCTATTATTTGTAAAACCGGTGCTTTTATTTTTATTTGTAAAATCGATGCTTGATATTTTTTTTTCAATGTGAAATTTCCTCTTTTAATTTATCCAGGCCCACCCCGAATCGAAACTCGGGGAAAAATCATAGAAGAAACTAAGAAGAGCCAAGAACACAGAATATAATCATTAAATTGATGCTAAGCAAGGAAATTTGAAAAAGTAAAAATCTAAACAAGGGGGGGAAAAGGAATCCATGCATATGATAGTTTAAGAAAAAAAAGTAAATGCGTTCGAAATTAAATAAACGTTAAAATACACGAGGTCCGCCTAATTCTTGAATTTTTTGGAAGACACGTTCACCCAAGTTTCACACCTTGTGTCTGCGACGTCTGTTATCTCCTTGCCATTGTACGCTCCTCTTGCGTGGAGAAATATCTATTGTGTACAAAACAACTCAATAATTAATTATGTGAAAGTAATCAATAAGTAAGAATAAGAAACGTTTTAATTTTTTATATCAACCAACCTCCAGAATATATGTAGAGGTACTGTTCAGCACTAGTTCTTTCATGAATAAGAGACCAACTAAAAAAGATTCTCATTCACTCTCAAGTGAAGTTTCAACACTAATTCGGTTGGAATGAGACGCTTTCAAGTGAAGTTTGAAATATTGAAAAATGAGGCGCCCTCAAGTTTGAAATTAAAGAAGGAAACGCCTTTAAATTTGAAATAGTGGTAATGATTTGGCATGCAGTGCCCTCTAACTAATGCTTCTTCCATTAAGTTTGTGCACATGTACGATTTGTCGAATAAAATGATTTAAAATGTCGAAATTATGCAGTGTTTAAACACCTAGGAAATATGGTGTGTATAATTATGATTTAACTATGTATTTAACATTAACTATGTTTTAATGTTTAACACATCATGTTAAACACTTAATGTAAAACACGTCATGTTTACTTGGTGCTCATAAACTGCAAAATCTCCACATTTTAAATCGTGGAGTTCTGCATATGTTATTGCACTTTCCATAATGGAAGAAGCATTAATTAGTGAGAGGACACTGCATGAATAGAGAGCAACCAATATACTAGGGAAAAATCAAATTCATCCCAAACTAGGCATAAACATCAAATTGAAATCATCAAAACAAGCAAAAAAGACATGTAAACCTCTTAATTTAGTTCATCATGAAATCAACGCTCCAAAGAGTCATCGATCACAGTGAAACACACAGTGGGCAATGCCTCAATCCACAACAATACACTTTAATAATAAAACATTACACCCCAAAAATCACAAGCATACTCAATGTATAGATAATATGATAGAATCCATCACCACGAAACACATATACTATCAACAAGAACGACATTGTAGTTGTTTGAGGCAATACAAACTATATCACAAACACTTCAACATCCTACAATCAACTATATCTCATTCATTTTTTTTAAAAAAAAATCACCGTCGTACATGCTCCATTATATCTCACACGTTCTATGACAAACACTACAACATCAAACAATGAACTATATCACACTTCAACATAACACAATCAACAATATGTCACACATTTTATAATATGATACACATTTTATGACAAACACCTAAACATCACACAATCATCTATATCACACTTCAACATAACATAATCAACAATACCTCACACATTTTAGGACAAACACCTAAACATCAAACCATTCTCCATTATACAATATATCAAACATTTTAGAACAAACACCTAAACATCAAACCATACTCCACTATATGTCAAACATTTTAAAACCAACACATCAACATCACACAATGAACTATATCAATATATCTCATGCACTCTGGATTGAACAGTTCAAACATCACATAATGAATTATATGTCATACATTTTCGTACAAACACCCCAAAAATCACAAAATGAACAAAATCTCACACAAACACCTACGCAAAGAAGATGGTACGTGTCGGGGATGGTGCTCGGCAGCGAGGGCGGAGAGGGGGCCAGCGGCGGCGGTGGCGAATTCTTCAAAGTGGGCTCGGCAGTAGCGGAGAGCGAGAGGTGGTGGAGGAGGAAGGAGAGGATGGAGAGGAGGTAGAGGGAGGATAATGGGAGGGCAATGAGGATGGGTTAGATTTAGGGTTTCCGATTTAGTTTATATAGACAAAGTTTTAATGGTTGAGATTCAATCAACAAAAGAAATCAATGGTTCAGATGACACCAAATTAAGCTCTTCTTTTCACTCAAAAACCGGTGCAGAAGGTGTACAAAGCAGTTGCTTAAGGCTACCTTGGTTTTTTTTTTTCACAACCCGAGAGCAAACTTAGGAAATTTTTTATAAGTCCGGAGCACCGGTAGATAAACTGGTGCTGGTTGAGGGAAACCGATGCCATGAAATACTAATGCAGCTGCGTGGAGCTGCTTAATCCCGACTGAAGCATTGGTCTAATATACCGATGCCTACAAATGAAAAAACGGTGTCTATATAATTAAAGTTGGGCTGAAAACTTTTTAGCCCAATCAGTATTGGGCAGGAAATAAAATTTTGTATCAGCATCGGTGTGAAAACTGGTGCCAAAATGAGATGGACAAAATTTTAAATTTTCCGCCCAGGAATTGACCAAATTTTTTGGATTTTCCAAGCCTAAAAACCTTAGCACCAGCACTTCAACACACCTAACCAGTGCTGATTTTCATTTCTACTATTTTGCAATATTTAATTTAAGTCCCTCTCCAGGGGGAAAGTTTTGTCCATTGTTTTTTATATGCAATTGGACTCAAAAATATTCAATTCAACATTCAATAGAGCTCATGCTTCAAAATTGTGTCCGATGGATCCCCGAAAACCCTTCGATCATAACATTATTAAAATAACACTGTTGCCCAAAACCAAATTACACCTTTTTTGTAGCCAAATAATCCCATATTGTGTATTCTTGGGTTAATATAAATTTTAAAATAGAATGTCATGTTTTAATAGAATTTGGTAAAGCTCTAGTACATGTTCTAGAGTATCTTACTCTAGATAATTTAGAAGTTAGGAAGTCCAAACGGAAAGTTTTCTTTGTGAGTTATTTCCACCAAATATGCAACATTTTTTTGATTCGTTGTAGGAATTGACATTAGGGTCCCATAATGTAGGATTGCATCCAAGCAGAATTGAATTCGGACCTCCGAGTGAAGTTTTTATTTTTTGCATTAGGTCCCTCCAAGAATTTTGAAATTGGCGAAACTCAAAATTGGAAATTCAATAGTGCAATTAAGTATTGTATCATCATAACTACGCAATTATGACTTGATTGGGTAAATAGAAGATCCTCAAAACTAATCATAGAAAACAAGTGCAACATTTTCAGAAATTGTAGTGATGCCCAAAACTAAGTTTCATCTTAAGCATTGATTTGAAACACTTGATTCTTGTTTTTATATCCTAAATAAATGAATTCTAAATAATAGAAATTTTTTTATTATATAAATTTCAAAGTAGTAGTACATGTCCTAGACTAAATTGTGAAAAAAGGTTTGGAAATATTAACGGAAAATCGTATTTTTTACCACTATAAATTCAATTTAAAAGCATAATAATCCTCAAAGTAGTGGATAATAATTATATTTCATCTAAAAAATAACATATAATTGTTCCAAACCACCACAAACAAAATAATTTGTGAAAAACCCATAGTATTAGGACAATGAGGATCAAAATTCATGAATAATATTTAGCAAACGGCACTTAATCCAACATCTGTGCATCTTCTGAGCTGGTCCCAAAGCCGCTCTGCCCAACACCCAGGCCTGGATACGTAGGGAAAGGTCCAACTGCTTTCATGGCTTCCGGGAACTGGTACTGAAAAACATTACCCATGTGATCGCACCAGGACCTTTGATATTGTGATTCCGTCAGCAGACTTTGTACACCAACCCCCAACGTCGCGACTCTATATTCCAAAGAAAGACCCACATTTTCATGAGGAATTTTGTAGAAGAGTCTACTATAATCTTACCCATTGGTTGCCCGTATATGTCGTGCGGATAGTGGGAGACACCAACTTTTGTGCACATTTCAGAGATAAGGCTGTGAAAACCATAACAACTTGATTTCTCTGCACCCTGTCTCAAACTGTTCACCATTTTCCTACCTATATTCCATCGTAGTTTCTGTTTAATGGCGTACAGATGCGTCAGCCTCATACTGTGCACCTCAGTGTTCACTATGATGGGGTCAATTCTGGATTCTGCAAAGTGGTATCATCCATTCATCTTAGGTGATCTCGGGCGTGAGGTGCTTCTTTGGAATCTTTGTCCAACCCGGTTTCACAAGAGAATCGACATCAGTTCCCACCCTAGTTACCATCCTCACGATCTTCCGTCCTGTGGGATCGTCAAAATCCTAACCCACATTGGTCTTGTAGTGGAATGCAAGAAATTTATCCTCCCTGAGGGGAACATTTGGCAACCCATACAAATCATTTATGGATTCATCAGTCAATTTCACCATTTTCCCACTGCAGAACGCATCATCCCACCTCAGACCATACCGCAAATTAGCACAAAACTCACTCACTATGCTGAAGTTGAACATTGGAGGCGTGTCACAAAATTTCTCCCACCCAAGTGCCTAAATAGATTCTTCAAAGAAGAGAGTTGTTTCTATTCCTCTCTTCGGAAAATGTTGTCATGTTCTCTACATTTGTTCATTTAACTTTGCATGCTCCAAGATGAACCTCTTCTCTTGTTGTTGAATGTTGGATTGCATCTCTGGAGAGGAAGGGTATGCATTGCATGGCCTCTTTAATTAGTAGAGTTTTTGGTGCCATATCCTACAATTTCCACTCAGGCATTTCAACAAACACCTTCCATGTATAAAAAAAACCTATAGAATACTAGTTTTGATGAACATCAACAAATGCTCAATGGGAGTCAATAAAATGCAAGATATAGATATATGTAGTTATTACACATTAACGCTATGTACATGATTGCAACATCGAACAAAGTTGTTATTAGAGAGCAAAGTGAACAAAAAAATTTCCAAAATCATTGGGTTCATGATAGATAATCTTATAGAATGAAGAGCAATGTTTGAAAGAGAACTCACCTTATTCCTTTACAGAGTTTGGGAGTATGAATCGATGGGGAAGATAGGTTAGATTTCCTCTTCAAGAATTAGAAATGGAAGACGAAACCCCTAGCGATCTGTATGTATACTTGCAACTCAAAATCATTAGTACTGGTATAAAGCTCATAAACCGGTGCCAGATATAGTAGAAGAAGCTACCTGAGGCTGCTTTGAATTAATTTTTTGGCCATTTCTCCCATCCCGGAAGCAAACTTGAAAAATAAATTCTAAGTAAACAGCACATGTAATAAAATCGGTGCTGGAAATGACAAAATTGGTGCTATTATAGCCACAAAGTAGCTGTTTCAAGCTGCTTATTGCTGATTTTTTTATTCATTTAGAACCCGAGAACCAATTAACAAAACATATTCTAAGTACACAACACCGTTATAAAAACTGATGCTGAAATTATTAATACCGGTGCCCAGGATGCAACAAAGCAGCTGCCCATGGATGCCTTGAACTATTTATCTAGAGCTTTTTCACAACCTGAGAGCAAAGTGAAAATATTTATTATAAGTACGTAGCACCAGTACAAACACAGGTGCTGAAATGTAAACTACCAGTCCCTAAAAATGGAAAATTAGCTGCTTATGGTTGCCTTGAATGATTTTTTGAAATCCTTTTCCCAACCTGGGAGCTAAGTCAAATAATTTAATCTAAGAACACAGCACCGGTCCAACATGACTATTTTCAACACCGGTTTTGTGTTTTTACCTAAACCGGTGCTGAACACATGAAATAATTATCTTTCTCCCATTTGGTTCCCATTTTCCAGGCACCGTTTTATGCATTCCGGTGTTATAATTTTATATAGGCACCGGCAACCTGATTCGTACCGGTGCTATAATTTTTCCTCCTTTTTATGGCGCTAAATACACTATTGCGCACATTGAACCCTATTCCAGCACCAGTCTCTTGCACCCCCTTCATTAGTACCGGTGCTATTTATTATGCATGGCACCGATTACTCTATTCTGGTGCTGACAATCACCGCCGGGACCGATTTACTATAATTTTGTCAAAAAACTGGTGCCTTACATATATTCAGCACCGGTTTCCTTGCTGCCCCCAGGCAAAGAACCGATGCCTAAGTACTTGTTTTCCAGTAGAGATAGAATCGATTTTAATAAATTTTCACTAAAGGCATAAGTGTCTTTGATCGATTTCAAACTGCATTTAAAATGAAATACGGGACTTAAAAGCGAGTTTCGAGTTCGGAACTCGATTCGGTTCCTAATTAAAGGTGGTTTCTCAATAATTTCCTTTGACTGGGTGCCTTCAATCACCCATTCTCCACTAGTGAGCCCAGTGTTTTAGACGAAAGTGCAAATATGACCTTGTAAAATCTGAAAGTGCAAAAATAACCATGGACTTCATTGACTAGAATGTCAATAGTCAATTTGGCCAAAATTTTATGAAAAGGCAATTATACCCCGATTTAGAATTTTAAACAAAAACAAAAAAAAGGATAAAACAAAACCCTTTTAATAAAACTCTTTAACAAAACCTGACCGGACAAAAATGAAGCGCCGACCATCTCCTTCAATTTTCACTAGCTGCGGCATCTGTGATGCAATTTCATCGGCAGCTTAAGCATCGCCTGTGATACAATTTTGACAAAAACTTCTTCTTCTTCGGCAGATTGCTCAAATTCCAATTTCATCGGTGGATTGCTCAAAGTGCATCTTTAGTCCATTTCATCTCTTCCAATCTCTAATCTTCACCGTCTCCAAACCCTAGCGGTGGTGGCTTTTTGTCCTATTGGCGGCGGCGGCGTCTCTGAGGAAGGGTCTTCTTTGTTTTTTCGGTCGACCATACCTTCTTCTTCTTCATTTGTGACTTTTCCAATTGGCTATGTCTTCTTATTTGTTCTAGAGTAGGAGGAGGATATGGTGCTGGTGCTTCTGGCGGCAGACCTAGGAGATTCAGGATTTGAGGGCAACGGCGATGCGTGGAGAAGAGAGGAGCAGGGCGGAGGCATAGGAGAGGGAGGAGCGGTTCAGAGACATAGCGGTGAAAAAGGTTTAGTTGGTTCTGGTCGGAGCTAGTAGTTCTTGGCGGAGGAGATTGTGGTGGTTGTTGCAGGCGGCATGGCAGTGGATCAGCTGCAGGTGGTGGCAAAGGGTTTTGGTTGAAGAAGTGCAAGGGTATAATTATCAATTATATTTTCAGTTTGAGGGTAAGGGTAATTTTATCTTTTCATGTGTTGGTCAACCGTTGACTTTATTGAGTCAACGCTGGAATTGAAAAAAATGGGTATAGCTGCACAATTTTACAGAAATTTTGGGTTAGTTTTGCACTATCAAATTTTACAGGGTTATATATGCACTTTCTCAATTTAATAGGGTTAAAAATGCACTTTTCCCTTGTAATTATTAATACCCATCTGCCTCAATTCAAGTTCAATTTAACTACTCCCTCTGTCTCATTTCAAACTGCAATTTAACTATTCATTTAATCAAAACTTCTTACTTTGACCATAAAATTGAATTGGTGTATAAGTATAAACACTATTGTGTGATATCGTGTTAGATTCCACATAACATATATTTTCATAAGTATTAACTTTTTGCATGTTTTAATTATTTTTAATGAAAGATATTAAGGATCAAATATTTTTCAATTCAATTGCTGAAAGTCTAATTGTGCAGTTTGAAATGGGACGGAGGGAGTATGCATTTAGTCAAAATTTCTTAACTTTGACTATAAAATTGAATTGGTGTTTAAGTGTAAATACAATTCTTTGATATCTTGTTAGATTCATTATAAAGTACATTTTTAAAATATAACTTTTCATAAATTTAAAGTATCCCTAATAAAATATATTAAGTATCAAATATTTTTCAAATCAACCAATGAAACTCAAATGTGCAGTTTAAAATGGAACAAAGGAAGTAATTACTGATTCGGGAATTTACTCATGCCAGTTAAATTTAGCTAGATATCACATCGTTGAAGTAACTCATGTGTCACTGCACCGCCTTTTCATGTGTTGCCTATGGATCCACGCGTTGCCTCATCCTGACTTGATTTACCCCCGATTAAATTTTCTTTTGAATACATGATTTTTTAACCTATATGTTGAATCTTGAATCCGTCTATGATGTCGCATAACATGCTTGCATCGCTGCTGAAGCTGAGGCTAACAAGCTACAGAATCTCAATGCCACGGATGTTATTGCAGTTTTACTCAAACAATTTCAATTACAATCTGGCACTGGGTAATCCATCCCTAGTGATCGATATATGAATTCTCTATACTACTTTGGTTCTTTTATCTATCCTAGTTTAGTCATCTGTCCCACCGTACTGAAGGGTGAAGAAATTTACCTTGAGTTGACTACTGCAATTGTAGTGTTTTGCTTGCTAACAAGAAGATTGGTTTCATTGACGGAACTATTACTAAACCCCCAGCTGGAAATCCGGATGCTGATGATTGACCTAAATTTAATGCTATTCTTGTACGCTAGATCTTGCAGACTGTGGATCCAGCATTGCAATCTTCTACAACACATTTTTTCCACTACTAAGGAGCTGTGGGATGATCTTGCTCGACTATTTTCTCTTTGTAATGGTCTGAAAATTCTGCAGATGTGTAATGATATACAGAATTTTCAGTAGAATGGTCAGACTATTGCCATTTACTTTTTCAAACTCAAGAAGTTGTATGATGACTACAACTCTATTCAGCCTCCTCAGGTTTGTTCCTGTAAAGCTTGCAAAATATTGTGCACATGTAACCATGCTGCTGCTGCCTTTCATAATCGTGAGAAAAAGATGATTTATCAATTTCTCCTCAGTTTAAATGAAGGCAATCATATATTTCTATCCAATATCATGACAAAATACCCACTGCCATTTGTCAGGCGTGTGTATGCCCTTCCGGCTCAGGAGGAGAATTACAAAGCCATCATTCGGTCTCAAGAGTCTTCAATTGGCTCCATAGCATATGCAACTCGACGCCCACCTCAGCTGAAAGCAAGAACCTCATTTGTACCCATTGTCATCTCAAGGGCCACGACAAAGTTACCTATTTCAAGCTTATAGACTATCCAGAATGGTTCATGGAAGGGACAGAGCTAACGCAACAAAGAAAATGGTGCCAACTCAGCCAATCGCCTCTGGAATAGGTGTTCCAGTTGTTGGCGCCTCCACGATGTGCCACCCTAAATCACCATTTGTCGGAACTGTGTTTTCGCCGCCAGGATTTGCAGCGGTCACTTACTCCAGAGCTTCTTATCATTTTGATTTCGGTTTTGGTTTGTCTGACGACCAACGGAGTACGACCCTACATTTATTTAATCAGTTCAATTCTATTTCTGGCCATGGGTCAGGTAAGCCTACTTTACCTTGGATTCTTAATTTGGAAGTCTTATATCACATGACATGAGATAAGGGTTCTCTTACTGATATTACTACTGCTACCGATTCTATGAATGTTTTACTTCCTGGTGGAACTGTGTCGTCTTTCACACAATATGGTCATATGCGCTTAGGAGATACTACTCTTACTTATGTGCTTTACATACCTACATTGCGATGTCATTTATTATCATGCTCTAGATTGTTATATGTCTTAAAATGTCTAGCTTTATTTGCTGAAAATTATTGCATTTTATAGAAAATCAGTACAAGAACTGTGATTGGCGTGGGTGAACAACAAGAGAAGGGTTATTGGTTTTGTCTACTGGATACACACGTTCAGTCTCATATTTTGCAGTCTGTACCGATATTTGCTTCAGTTTCTGCATCTTCTTTTGATTTCTAGAATCAACTTCTTAGACATCCATCTTCTATGGTGTTGTCTTCTGCTCCTACTCTTGATTTTAGCACAAACAATATTTTTGTTCCTTGCTCTGTATGTCATATAGAAAAATAGACTAGACATAGTTTCCCTTCGAGGCCTTCAAATGCTAGTTATTTATTTGAATTAATACATTGTGATGTTTGGGGGGGCTTATAGTTCACCATTTTCTAGTGGTGCATTTTATTTTATTTAAAATATAGTTGATGATTATTGCCATGTTATTTGGGTTACTAGTGGCTAAGCCAGATGTAGCTTCTAGATTTATAGAGTTTTGTGCTTTGATCAAGAATCGGTTTAGGCACTCCATTTATCATGTTTGTGCTGATAATGGCACATAATTTCTACCTTTGCAATCATACTTTGCTGAATCTGGAATCATTTTTTAGAATTCTATGGTTGATACACCACAGCAGAATGGCTGTGTGGAGCGCAAGCATCGTTATTTGTTAAATGTGGCTCGTGTTTTGTGCTTTCAAACAAATCTGCCAATTGATTTTAGGGGAAAGTGTTCTCATTGCTGCATATTTGATTAACCGGACACCTACGAAGAAACTCAATGAATGCACACAATTTGAGCCACTCTATGGTCGCACTCCAAATTACAAGCTTTTGAGAGTCTTTGGCTTCTTGTGTTTTGCCTCCTACATTCCCAAATTCCGTGACAACTTTGCTCCAAGAAATCAACGATGCCTGTTTCTTGGGCATCCTGCTGGAAAGAAAGGCTATTGTCTTTATGATTTGGAATCACGCACCTTCTTCTATAGTCGAGATGCTGATTTTTATGAAGACAATTTTCGTTTGTTGTGCCATCTGTACCAGTTTAGGCTCCACAGTCATAAACTGACACTTGGTTTAGCAACTTTCCGCCATTGGCTCCATTAGTTACTCCCAGCAGCGTTGCCACCTTGCTGCCTGCATCGCCTTTGCCGTTGCCAACTGTCATTTTGCCGCCTGATGCGGCCTCCAACATCGATAGCCGGCTAGGGCTTCCGCTAGCGCCATCTATCGCTTTGTAGCCTGACGCGACCTCTCCACCACTAGACGTGGCCCCAGCTGCAAATCACTGGCTAGTTTTGTAGTTGATGCGGCCGACTGCTTTGCCATCCGTATTACCACTGGCCACATCCCCGGTGCCACCTTCTGAGACCAACTTTCCACCTTCTCAGCACAGTGTTAGTCATCGTCGACCTCCTACTTATCTGAATGACTATGTTTGCTCTATAATTGTTGTTAAACCCCCACCCCCTCCCCCACTGCTATGATCACTCTTGCGCCATCACTATCCTCAGGTGTTCTCTATCCTTTAACTGATTATGAAAATTGTGATGAATTTTCTAGTATGCATTATAGACTTTTGGGTGCAGTAACTTCTAGTGCAAATCTCACCACCTACTTTGAGGTGTTGAAGCATGTTCATTGGCATGCTTCTATGGTTGATGAAATTGATGCTCTTGAGCGTAATGAGACTTGGAGTTTGGCTTCTCTTCCTCCAGATAAGACTTCAATTGGCTGCAAGAGGGTTTATCGTACCAAGTTCAAATGTGATGGTTCCATTGAACGTCACAAAGCTCATCTGGTGGTTCTTGGCAATCGTCAGATTGAAAGAACTGATTATATTAAGACATTTGCTCCTGTGGAGAAGATGAGTTCAGTTCGTCTCTTCTTGTATGTTGCAGTCATTCATGGTTGGGAACTTAACCAAATGGATGTACATAATGTTTTTCTACATGGTGATCTTCATGAAGAAGTTTTTATCCGCCCTCCTCCTGGCTATCCTGCGCCCCCAGGCTGGTTTGTCGACTTCAAAAATCTCTCTATAGTTTTCGGTCAGCTCCTCACAATTGGTTTGCCAAGTTAGCTTAGTCTTTACGTGCATTTGGATTTGTTCAGAGTAAGTCAGATTACTCTCTTTTTGCTTTCTCTCGTGGCTCGGTTTCTATGCATGTGCTTGTCTATGTGGATGACTTGGTGATTGGTGGTAGTTCTTTATCTCTAATCTCTTAATTCAAGAAATACTTGAGCACTTGTTTCCACATGAAGGATCTTGGTACTATTAAGTATTTCTTGGGTATAGAGATTGCTAGAAGACGGAATGGGATATTTCTTTCACAACAGAAATATACCCTTGACATTTAATTTGATATTGGTTTATTAGCTGCTAAACCAATTGATTTTCCGATGGAGCAACAGCATGATCTTGCATGCATAGAATAATCGCTACGATGAACCTGAGCAGTATCGGTGCCTAGTTGGTCGTCTCATATATCTTACCATTACTTACCATGAACTTAGTTATTCAGTCCATATGCTTGCTCAATTTATGAAGTCAAGTCTCCTTGTGTTCATCACTGGCAAGCTGCACTATGAGATCTACACTAATTGAAGAGTAATCCAAGTCAAGGTTTATTTCTCTCTTCATGTAGTTCTTTACAGTTGACTGCTTTCTTTGATTCTGATTGGGCTGCTTGCCAAATTACACAATGTTTGCTTTCTAGGTATTTCGTGATGATTGGTGATTCTCCAATTTCATGGAAGACCAAGAAGCAACCTACAGTTTTTTGTTCTTCTGCTGAAGCGGGGTATCGTGCAATAGCAATCACTTGTGGTGAGTTATTATTGCTTAAGTCATTGCTTCGGGACTTAGGTGTTGTGCATTCTGCCCCCATGCGACTGTTTTGCGACAGTCAAACTGCTCTTCATATTGCGGAAAATCTAGTTTACCATGAACGTACAAAGCACATTGAGGTTGATTGTCATTTCGCCTGCGATCTTGTACAGTTTGGTACCATTGCTACTCATCATATCTGCACTTCTGATCAACCTTCAGATTTGTTCACAAAAACTCTCGGATGTACTCAATTTCATTCACTACTTGAAAAGTTGAGCATTACTAATCCCCATGCTCCAACTTGATGAGTATTAAGGAATGTGAATATTACTTGTATTTATATTTAGAGTAGATTCTTTTTCCTTTTCAATATAGATCTTTTGTAGATCTATATATTGTAACCCCAGATAATGAATACAAATACAACATTATACCTTTATTTTCTATACACCCCAATCATTGGTGTGTTCTTCCATTTTTCTATCAAACATCTTATCAATCTAAAAGCACCCGAATTTCAAAATCCATTTCAATTTTGTCAACGGTATTCCCTCTGTCCCATTTCAATCTGCAATTTAACTATTCATTTAGTCAAAATTTTCTAACTTTGACCCAAACATTGAATTGGTATATAAGTACAAATACCATTGTCTAATACCTTGTTAGATTCGTTATAACATATATTTTCTAAATATAAACTTTTTACAAGTTTTAATTTTCCTTAATGAAATATATTAAGAATCAAACATTTTTCAAGTCAACTATTGAAAGTCAAAGTGTGCAGTTTAAAATGAAACGGAGGGAGTACCTTTTTGTTCATGAAACATGCCCCTTCCTTTGTTGATTAATTTGGAATCTCATCTTGAATTGATTACAAGGTATCATGTATACTTTATTGTTACAAAAGAGAAAAGATTGAATAATTTCGGATCATTTTCCCTTCGAATGGGGTTTTGCCAGATGTGCGTCCACCAGCAATAATGTTTGGCAACACAAAGTGAGTATGCTATAATTGTCATTTAGACTTATGCAATTAGATAATGATTTGATTAACCACAATGTTTAGAAATTGAAATCTATAATCACTAGAAACATATCTTTCCACCTTTCACTTAATATTTCCTTGAACACTTATAGCGTTGGAAATTACAGTCAAATTTGGTGATAATGATATATAGTTGTGTCTAAGTGAAACGAACCAATTTATACTTTTAGTCAAACATAAAATAGTGCTACCTCAAATTTGACTGTAAAATTAACATTTTAACCACAATATTTTTCCTTTTTTGAGAAATTTAATTACAAGACTCTACTCTAATTAAAGAAAATTTTAATATAAATATTGATTACTTTGAATAGAATTTTATTTTGAAAAATTTTTATAGACTAGGAAATGTTGTATGTGCATGTGTGGGGTGAATCATATGATGCCATGTATTCCACAAGTTCCTCATTCCTTCCTATAAAATCTCTCATCACAAAGTCTGTCTAAAGCAAGATTTTGTGTAAAAGTATTATTACATTGCTATTTAAAGGGATAATTATTGTTTTATTATGCAAAATAAAGAATCTGTTGGAATCGAAAAAAATGGAGAATATGAGTTTTCATTCTCAATTTTAGAGAAATTTTTGGAGAAGTTGTTGGACTTTCTCGTAATCTATCTTAGATGATATCGTATACTCCCTTCCATTATAAAGGAGGTTTGAATGAATCGTCTTTAATAAACATCGATTGAAGGAGGTTCAGATCTCATTAAAGGCAGTTATTGAAGAACTGCCTTTAATGGACATCTGTTTTAAAGGCAGTTCTACAATATAACCACCTTTAATTAGCTGACTTTATTTATTTATTTGGTCCAAATATTTAAAATAGGATTTTTTTTAGCCCAATTTCCTTCTTCACCCTCACCCGCCTCCTCTTCTTTCTCTTAACCCGCCCTCATTCTTTCTCTTCACCCTCCTCCCTTTCTTCCTCCTGCGCCTCCTCAGCCATCTTCTTCTCTTGTCCTGCACCATCACCCATCTTCTTCTCCTATGCCTCATCTTCTTCTCATGCGCCTCCTATCCTTCCCCGGATTCGAAGTTTCTTCTTCCTCCATGCCAACCCTTTGCCACTGCATGATTTGCCCCGTCAGCTTCTTCGCCACCATGCCCCCACCGTTCAGCGTTGCCACTGACCTCCCGCCACCAATGCCTCCGCCTCAACGCAAGTGTCATTGCCACCACCTCTGATTTTGCTGTTTGGGGTTCTGTGGAGATTCAAGGTTTGAGGTTCAATTAGATTTGAGTTTGAGATTAGAGAGGTTGAATATGTATCAAGTTTTTGTAATTGTACCGATGTTGAATGTATTTTGTGTTTATGTTTTGTAACCA
The DNA here is from genome assembly GCA_032355605.1 of Rubia tinctorum. Lineage (NCBI taxonomy): Eukaryota > Viridiplantae > Streptophyta > Magnoliopsida > Gentianales > Rubiaceae > Rubia > Rubia tinctorum. Next base: position 456 of record JAULKM010149110.1, on the reverse strand, counting down.
TTATACATTGACGTAACTGTTGAAGGCTGCAAGAAACCGATCAGTTTCCACCAGTTTTCTTTATACGTCAAATCAAAGTTCCAAATTCGGAACTTAATTCGAATCATATCAAAGGAGGTTTTTTAACCACCTATAATCGAGGTTGAAAAGTGCCTTCTCCGATTTGGTAGAACCGCATTTAAGGACCCCATGTCTCCACTAGTGTGCTACAAGGAGGGGATACTCCAAAATCATAAATCCTAGTTCAACCAGTTCAACCAGTTGAGCAACTAATGGCCACTTCAATAACTTTAATTGAAAGTGTTGTGCGGAATACCGAGAAAGAACAAGCGAAGAAAATGAAATCAAAAGACAAAACACCAGATTTTACGTAGTTCAACAATTTGGCTACATCCACGGCCGACCAAGATCGGATTCCACTAGAGAGAAAATGCCAGATTACAGATTTCCTACTCT
>JAULKM010149101.1:0-17445 GCA_032355605.1 Rubia tinctorum | reverse complement strand
AAACTCCAGTACAAAATACTACAACTACAAGACAATAACCAGACCCGAAAATAACCCGACTTGATCCAACCCGACCTAAATATAACCCGACCTGAATATAACCCGACCCGACAAAACTTGACAGTAAGCTGACCCGATCCGATCTAACCTGAGTAAAAAAATGACACGATAGTAACCTGACACGAGTGTAATCAAACCCGACACGAGAAAATTTTCTGACACATTTTAACCTGACACGATAGGAACCCAACTCGACCCGAGCCGACTCGAAAAATAAATATGACACGTTTTAACCCGACCTGTTTTAACCTGAACCGTTTCTAACCCGACCCGAACTCGACACGATCACCAGAACTGACACCACTAATTGTAAGGAATGCACAAAAGATGCTATGAATTTGTGGCTTTGGTCCATGTCGATCTCTGCCTCCTACAAATTTTGACAAGCTCTTCTTAGCTAATTTATCCGCGTGTGGCTCTTGGCAGGCTCATTATATGTAGCCCATTGATCCAGGCGCATGGCCCATTACCCAACTCATCCCTGATGATAAACCTTCCTTGTAAGATTGCTGTTGGTTGCAACACTGGTACCTCTTCTAGCTCAGTATCTGGAATATCAGTAGTCGTATGAGGAATCGGTCTGATATGCTTTTTGAGTAACATAACATGAAAAATGGGTGTTTCAAAGGTAAAAAATGAGCATACTTGGTAAGACGATCTACCACCACCAATATCAAGTCATAGCCTTATGAAATCAGAATCTTCTATGTAAAGTCCATTGTTACATGCCGCCAAGATTGAGAAGGAACAAGAAATGGTTGTAATAACCCTGGGTTATGGCAATGCTCTGCCTTGCTCTTCTGGCAGACTGTACAAAATTTTACATAAGAAATGATATCCTCCTTCACTTTGGGCTAGAAGAATAAAGATAATACTCTTTTAATCGTTGTTGTTTGCCCATAATGACCTCCTATTGGGGACGAATGCAAAGAACTCAATTTGTCCTTCCTTACTGATCCTCAAGCTCCCACAAAAATATTACCATTTTTCTTTAAGATTCCTTGGTTGTAACTGTATTTACTAGTGTCTTGAGTCTTCAAAGTCAACCCTATAATGATGTCTTGGACTGCCACATCATCTTTATAATTTTCTTCAATCTACAAAACCCATAGAGGTAATGAAGCAGATGATGTGGCACAAACTTTCGTACTAAAATCTTTAACTTGTTTCAGCTTAGATTCTGATTGATCATGAATGGCACAAGTGGCTGGCTCTTCTTGTGATGTTTCAATTGCTTCCTAATCCCGAATAGGAGAGTCTTGATCATCAAACATGTTTTTTATTGGCTCAAAATTTGTGATAGCACTGAAAAGTTGAAGGGGTGTTAACTAATTAGTCTGCATTAATGATTCCTCAAATGCATTGTTACTCATGTATACTGATCCTTGCTGAGTTGCTTTCACATTGACCAATTTGTTCTTGTATTTTATGTCTCTTTCACCAAATTCAGAGCTCTTTATTTCATTTGCATTACAATTCCGATCACCCAAAAATTCCTTAAGTTGCCTGCTTAATTCTATTATTTCTTTGCTACCAGTAGGATTTCGAGACAGAGAATCTGTTGCCCTATTGCTGCTCTCGGGTTTATATTGAATCTCAAAGTCCAGCTCTAACAACTTCGTGATCCATTTATTTTGAAGAGAATTTGTTAATCTCTGTTCAATAAGGTATTTTAAGCTCTGATGATCCATCCTTATGAGGAAGTGTTTTCCTACCAAATAATGTTTCCAATTATCCACTGGCAATACTAAAGCGAGTAACTTTTTTTTCATATGTAGAAAGACCTTTATTTCTAGGACAAAAGGCTTTACTAAGATAAGCAATTAGCCTTTGATCTTGCATCAAAACAGCCCGCATACATTAATTTCATGCATCTGTTTGTAGCTTCTTCACTTCATATAAAAGAATTCTTCTTGAAGAGTTGATGTAGAGGTTTACATATGATTCCGTAACCCACTATGAATCTAGGATAGTACTTTATTAGTCCCAAGAATCCGCTTAACTCTTTTATATTATTGGGACAAGGCCACTGTAGATGCATTCCACCTTTTGGGAGTCCATTTATACTCCTTCACCTGAAATAACATGGCCCAGATATTCCACCTTGGGGCTGGCAAAGACACACTTCGATAGTTTAGCAAAAAATTGGTGCTACTTCAAAATGTTTAACACCTGAGTTAAGTGTTAATCATGGTCCTCCAAAATTCTATTGTAGACCAGAATATCATCTAAAAAACAAGAACAAAATTTCTCAATTGTTCATTAAAAATCTGATTCATAAGAGACTGAAAAGTAGTCGGAGCGTTAGTCAACCCAAACGGCATTACTACTAACTCAAAATGACCACCGTGTGTTTGGAAATATGCCTTTGGAATATCTTCTTTCTTAACAAATATTTGATGTAACTTGGCCTTAAGTCCAGTTTAGAAAAATACAGAGATCTATAATATTCATCAAGCAGTTCGTCTATAACTGGGATGGAAAATATATCCTTCAGGTAGCCTCATTCAGTTTTCTATAATTGATAACAATCTCCAACTAGCATTTTTTTGAAATAAAATCACAGGAGAAGAATAAGGACTAGTACTCATCTGTATAATTTTGTTCTCCAACATCTTTGCGAATTTTCTTTCAATTTCCGCTTTGTGAGAATGTGGATATTTGTATGGCCTCACCTTGATCAGTTAGGTGTCCGTCTTCAACACAATCTGATGGTTGATGTCTCTTGAAGATGGTAACTGCATGGGGATTGAAAATATGTCAGAAAAATGTTAGAGCACTAACTTAATCCCTTGAGGAACATCTAACTATGTTATTTCATTACATTCAGGACTTAAAACTGTATCTGAGAGATTTTGAATTTGAGGGCTTTCTGAATGAATATTTGATTTCTTATCCCTGATATAGTTACAATGATTTCCTCCCAGAAATTCTTCACATATGTTTATCATGAAGCCTTACCTTTTTTAGCTCCAACAATGCTCATGACCCTCCCCCCTCCTGACGTCGCTAATAAATAACCTTTTCACGAGAGATCTACTAAACCGAGAGAGGACCGTCAAAGATGAAATTTATGTGTTGCTCTCATTCCTACTACTATACTACCAAGAATAATTGATAGTGGCAAGTACTGGGATCATCCACAGAGATTGTTAGGAATCTAATAATTAACTACCGTGATTAGGTCGTCAATCCAACCACATGTTAGGAATAAATAGTGTTGCCAAAACAATCATCGGATAGATTTTCACTAGCAACTACTAACATGCAAATTCACACGAGAATAAATATATAAACAATCACTCCAGGAATATTTACATAACATGATTAATGTCATTTCGATCATCGATTTCATCACATATAACAATAAGCCTATTTTAGAGTTTGTATCACGTAGTTCGGACAATGATCAAAAGTTCCCCTTATCTGTCACATAAGGGTGCGTGTATTAAATATTCCATCAGCCTTGCCTCCACAACTAGGAGAGTGCAACAACGGCAATGTCTCATTGTGCAGGTCTGATTCTCCCTCGTGCGATTAAGTCCCCGGTGGAACACTACGAACGTATTGTCCCAAGGCTTACAAAGGCAAAGGAAGTAATCGTCTTATTGGTGGCTCTAGGATTACAAAGGTAATCCTAGCTTGCTGCTTTGACTATCTCTACCTGCAACCCTTGGGACCGAATAGTCGGCTAACTAGAGCATTGTCGACTGTAACGTTAACAACGGCAACCTACGTGCACACACCCACACGGTTCCAGACCCATCGTTACCCCAAGCGTATATAGGTTTCCTTTCGGGGGGTAGAAATAGTGCGACAACATGAAAGTAGACTTTTGTGTGTACGAACTAAGTGTGACAATCATGCAATTCACGAGAATATTAAAAACAAGCCAACATGATAATATAAAAGCACATAGATCTATGAAATCTCACAAAATGAACATCAAAACATGAATGAAAATATTATCCCCAAGTAAGATCCCTACTCCCTAAGCATTGAATCCAAGTATTTCATTGGATTCAACACTTTTGGGTAAAGAAAAATAAAAAGATGAAAAGAAAAGAACCTAAAGAGAAGGAAAAGTGTTTTCTTTCTCTAGCCTACGCTTGGGATATAAAAATGAGCATAAAGTTAAACCCTATTAGAAATGGGTCTATATTTATAGTATTAGGGAATCGAGCCTAAAAATATGCCCAAAATGGCCAAAAATTCTAGCAGCTGCAACCGACACGGGGGGCGAAATCTGGCACGGCCCGTGTCGGCCGAGACTCCCTTCATGCCAGCGTGGGACCTCGGCCTTGATAAGAGACACATCCTTGTGCCAGCGTGTGCCACCCGACACAGGCCGTTGGCGGGAACTCCATTTTTGCTCATTCTGATTCGCGTCACGTGTTGTTTGGCGTGCCCTATTTGCTGGAACCTTATTTTTCTTAATAGCTTGGCATGAGACGTGTCGTTATTTGCACCCCGTTGGCTATCTTGGAATTGGTTACTTGAAACGGTGCGGACCGTATGAAACAGGACGTTTCGCATTCATACTTAGCCGAATTTGGGAGTGAAAAGAGGACATGGGCACACGACCAGTATAAGTTGGAATGACCCATGCTAGGGCTTAGCACAACTCATGCTGGAACCCCTAGCATAGACCGTGCTGAGTTATACGGGCCGTTCTAGGTAGGGCCCTCGTGCCGACCAAGTACGGTCTATGCTGGTCCGTGATGGTCATTGCTGGTCTGGTCAGTTAACTTGTTTGCTCCGTTACGGGTGAATCGTTGGTCCAATTTGGGAGTTATTTTAGTCAATTTTATAGTTCTCGAGAATAAGAATACAATGGTGCCACTCTCAATGGTGGATTTTTCTTAGATCTTTCCCATAACTCCGTGCAACTTCGGACAACGATTCCTCCATTTCTTCTTTGGCCTTCTTGAACTTCGAATTCGCCTTTATTGGGTTCAATTCCATCTGCTACCATGCATTAGAGTCCGTGGCCTTCAATCTACTTCCATTCATGTGAATGGCCTTCGATATCTTCTACCATCCTTGCGAATGGCCTTCAAATATCTTCTACCACCCTCACGGATGACCTTCTACGAAAAGATGATAAAAAGTACTCACGGGCAACCTACTAATGAGATAAAAAGGAAGATATAGGTTCCCTTGAATACAAAGTGTCCATTAGGTTCAATTAAGTCTAAGAAACTCGGGATTTATATAAGAAAACCAAAAGTGGTCGTCTAAACCCTTTTTCGTGTGAACCTAACTAAAACTAGCAATTAACCAAAAAAAGGATGATAATAAATGTGTCAAATGCATTAGCTAACACATGTATAATGGTGCACATCAATCCCCCACACTTAAACCTTTACTCTTCCTCGAGTAAACAAAAAAGAGAAAAAATCTAAGAAAAATGTAGCATTCAAAGAGAAGTTAGCTAATACATTCAACTTATTCCCAAGCTACCCTAGTTCCTCAAAGAAGTAAGAATATCGCAACCCTCACACTCCCCGGAGATGCTAAAGTATTTTAACCACCCAAAATATTGTGAAGAAAAAGGTAAGTACAAAAAATAAGTGTTGAACTAGCTTACTCCTCCGATAGTCCGCCAAAAGCAATCCAAGAGTTATTCCCGAAAAAACACCAAGGATAATCCACAAGATCTAAAACTTGGTTGTAACTAAGGATAACTCTATATTTTCAACTTAGCTACAACCAAGGATAATACTGAAGGATCCTCAACTTAGTTTCCATTTTCTCTCAACCCAAGAGCCCTTTCGGGTTTTCATCCTAGCAATCACACATGTTGAGCTCATCATCTCACCTTTTTCCACATGGCCTCTCATTTTTGCCTAGGTTTTCCAACCTATCCGAGCCTAGCCACTCATTTTTACCTAGGTCTTTCGACCTATCTAGGCTTTCTTCCCATTTTTGACTAAGTTACCCTTTCGGTTTCCAACTTAGCCGAGTGTATATATTCTAAATTTTCAAAAAAAAACTGTGTAGCAAAAAATGCCCCAAAGTTGGGCTTCATACTACAAAAGATAGTGAAAAAGAAAAAATTATACCACCAAAGATTCTACCAAACTTCCAAAAACCAAAGAAAACACCAAATAAAACACAACAAAAACACAAAGGAATCCCAGGATGTAAAGTCCTAAGTGTATCACTACTCCCTCCCCCACACTTGAACTTTTCAATGTCTCTAATACTATGAATCAATAAAAACCATGAGTGGGAAATAAAAAAATAGTGAAGCTAATTCATGTGACTCCGAAGGGACCCTCCTCAAATGCTGTGTCTCGTGTCTCCTTCTTTTTCCTCTTGACGCATTTCTTCCCTCTCGATAGGAATGACATCCCCGATACCATCAAGCTTCAAGATGTGGAATATCTTGATCAATTTTTCAATGGCTTTTTCTTGGATATCCAATCTTTTATCTACATGGCGAACTCCTCCTTTATCTCTTGTTCAATGGACTCTAACCTAGACTCCTAAGTATGCATGGTACCTTCCACGAAACTTAGCCTAGTATCAAATTCTTCCAATTGTAAGCTCATTCCGCCCACTGTATAACCAATATCCTACATAAGTTGGGTACATCTCGCAAGTTTTTCACCGAATATACGGAATTGGTCGAGGTCATCTGCGGACATTTGAGTATGGCGAATCGGTGCCCTAAGTGGGGTCTTGTTGTCGTCCTCCTAGATGTCTGTATTCAGGTTTGATAGGATTCTATAGAGATCCTTCTCAAACCTCGGATCCGAAGTTATGAAGAGGTCCTCCTACACCGTATCCTAATCGATAGTTGTATGCTCTAGCTGGGGGAGAATAAAAAAATTGCACACCGAGGAGCCACCAGATAACTATACGAAGCAATCCTCTTGTGGCCACCATACCCACTATCGCCAGCCTTTCTATCGCATACACTGTGTCCCCAAACGACCCAAATTTTCACTGCAAACGTAGAGGGAACTGGATGGCCCAAGAGTTGGGCTAGAAGTCCAACCATGCCTCCTATAGGAATCTTTCCACCTTTCTTATTCCCCATTGCAGTGCATTTATCCACGAAAGTCAAAACCATGTTAGGGTAAAAATTCCCCTCTGGAGACATTGCCCAAAGGACTTGGACATCTGACCCGGGACATTGTGAGATCTCCACATGACAGAACACTCTCATGGTCAAAAATCGCTGAATGTATCAAAATTCCGGATGGATAATCTCCGTGCTCTTGCAAATATGCTTCCTCTCTATGCACGAAAGGATTCTCCAAAAATTGCTCAATGAGAATGGAAGGCCTTGTCGAGGAGTCCTCGAAATCTCCTTCCCATACTTCCACCCAAATGCTTGGCCAATGTCCGATGTGACATAGTGTATTCCTTATCATCCAAGTGGAAATTGATGCTTCTCCTCCCCTCATCGTCCTTTGATTACTCCAAGGTCGCCAAAAACTTCAAAGTCCACCGTATGTAGGTCTTGGAATGCTTGTCTAAGAAACCCTCTAGTCCTATTCAGCTTAGCAAATACGTGACGGGCTTGAGTAGGCCTAGAGCTCCCAAGGTCTCCTTGCAAGCAAACTTCGTCTCCAATATTGTTCGCTTTGGGCAATTCAAATACTTCCACCCCTGGACCGCACTCCCAGAAATGTTGTTCCAATCCATGAACTCATCTGTGATGACCATAGGGTTAGGAGAAAGGGAATTCACCGGCTCTCATCTCCCAACCGTGGGCGGTTTCTTCACCTTGTCACCTCGGGAAGTTGTTCCCTTTTCTGACGTTTTCCTTTTTTGGAGCCATCTTATTCACAACAAGAAAAAGGCGGTAATCCAAAGATAACTAAAGGCATGCATTAAGACTCATTTAAAAAGAACACTACTTCCTAAATAGCCACAACATTCCAAGATCATGCTATCTTCACATAAGGGATATTTAAACAAGAAACATTCTCTCTAAACAATCAACCCATGAATACTCATAGAATTCATCAAGAATACCATACAATCAAGAATCATACCTCCTAAATCATCACAATCAATGAAGATGCTATCATCAAAGCACAAGTATACAATACATTCGGCCCCACACTTAGTTTAGCACAAAATCACTCAAATAACCCAAAAATTTCTCCCAAAAACACTTCAACATATTTTACAAGTATAAATCTCCTCATCACATCACCATCATGCTAAATTAACCAATTAAACATAGATCTCAAAGGATTACCCAGAATTTGAAGCCAAAGATGAAGAATCCACACAAGAAGAAGCAAAAAATGCTATTTAAAAAAAATAAAAACGGCTCAAATTTTCGAGATTCTCCATGGAGAAGTGAGAGTGAGTGTTTTTAAGAGATTTACACGAGATAAATGAATCCTATGGTGAATTAATGTACTATGGATCATTATTTTCAGCAAAGAATATGATTCAAGAAGAGGTACAAATGAGATAAGGATGGCATTTTTTAAATTAGAGAAAGGAAGGTATAAAAGTACCAATATATTTATGCATAAGGGAGATGTTGATTTACTATTTACACCAAGACGTGAAGGAAACAAAGGTTTTGCTGAATTAATTAGCCAAAAATTTCATGTTCGAGCTTTAAATTCAATTTTCAAAAATATGAATTTTTGCTCCAAAAAATTGCAGCACCTGTAATATGACACGAGGTACCCTTCATGCCAACAGCTCAACACAACCCGTGCCAGAGCTCAGCACGAGGCATCCCTCTTGCTAACCCTGTGAATAGTGCCTTTTTCCCTTTTTACACCCTTTTTTCGAAGAAAATTTGTCACCTAACAAGCCTTATATCCTTTCACTAAAAAAGAACGAGGCTCGAACTAAAATTCATCAATCAACAAGAGTTTCATCCTAAAAAAAATTCACACTAAAACATGCAAAATATACCTACTGAAACATATCAATTAACAAAGAAAGAAAGACCACGTATTTTTATTGTCGTTATCAAGAATTATTTATTTTTCATAAATTTCAATTGAAGGTCCCTATCGTTGGGTCTTCAGAGTCACCATCAGCAACTCCATCCACGATGACGTCCTTTTGGAGAGGTCTCCACAAGGTGTCATCCTTACCTTTAAGCGTTTTGTTTTCCAAGAAGAGTGAGTATCCATTCATAGCCAATACTGAATCCTTAGCCATTTCCTTGGCTTTAAGAGGTGGTCGAGGGTGTCTTACGTTCTCGCCACTTTCCACAAGCTATTGGATGTTAGTGAGCATAGAAGAACAATCCAAGATAGACAAATCATCACTAACATCATACAAGGAAATAGTCGCATCGATATGATCATCACAATTAAAGTGCAAGGTAGGTTTTATTTTATCACTCTCATAGTCATCAAGTTTCCCACTCGGACTATCACATCCTTCGCTAGTACACAAGGACTAGCTTGGGAGTGATCGGCCATTTGGACGATTACCCTAGATTCTTTAACTTCACCTATTTCTAGGTTCTCATAAATGCAAGAAGGAATGACATTAATAGAAGCTCCTAGATCAATCATAGAATTTTTCAACAATTTACCACCCCAAGAAATAGGAATTGAAAACATGTCGGGGTCATCAAATTTTGTAGGTAACTTTCTATGATTTAGAGTGGCAACTCCCCCTATTTTCAATTTTCCTATCTTCCTAAGTAGTTTATTCCTCTTTCTAGTGCATGCAACTTTCAAAAATTTAGCATACGAAGGCACATGATTAATTAAGTCCAAGAGTGGAACGCTAACCACAACCTTCTCAAAGAATTTTTTAGATGTGCTCATCATTGGTTGTCACCTTCGGCCTTCCCCTAAGCGCACTAGGGGAAAGGTGGTGGGAGATTAACCCTCGCCTCGAGTATTGGAGGCTCCTTGATGGGTTCCTCCACAACTAATTCTTCCTCCTCAAGTTGATTTTATTGCTTTCCTTTACCAAGTCATCCTCTTGTAGGATTTCCTTCTCGGGCTCACGTACCTCCTTCCCACTTCTTAACTTCAAAGCTCTCACATCCCTCAGATTGACCTATGGTTGGGAATGGAGTTTTCCAGACTCTTTGGCTTCAAGTCGGCTTATCGAGGTGGCAAGTTATCCTACTTGAATCTCAAGATTCTTGATACTTGAGAATGCCCTAGTCCCAAGATCTTCAATATCTCACATTGTGCGCTCCGCGAAGACATCATGCTTCTTAGCCAATTGAGAGATTGCTTCAAGGATTTAGGCCCGACTTGTAAAGTGAGGCATTATTGTTGTAAGGCCCTTCTCCCCTCGGATTGGGTTGAGGTGGAGCTTGTCCGTTTCGGTTGAACCCTTGCATTAGGTTCTCATAGAACCAATGGAAGTTGTGGTGATTGCGGTACCTCGGGTTGAAGTTATTTGCATAGGGGTCTTTCATTTCGCCTCCTTGGTTCCCATAGAACCCTTGTTGTTGTCCCCTAGAAAAATATGGCCTATTTCCACCATTCTTGAAATCTAACAACTTAACTTCCTCCATATCTTCCACCACTTGTGGGCAATAATCCGTGTGATGATCAAGGTTTCAAATGTTTCACACTTTTTCTTCTTGAACCCACCTTTTCTTGAAGTCTTTAATCATGGAGGCAATATCTTGGACTTGCTCCTCTAACTTAGAGGGTTAAGATGGTTCCTCCACGGGCTTCACCCTAGACCTTGTACCAAACTGCCTTGTTCCATTTTCCATCTCCCCGAAGAGTGTCATTGCCTCCCTTGGGATCTTGTTGAGCATTGAACGATCGCAGGCAATGTTTACCATACGCATGTCATCATCGCACAACCCCTTGAAGAAATAGTACACTATATTTCCCACCTTGAACGGATGATACAGACAACTTTCCAACAACCTCTTAAACCTTTCCCAAAACTCGTAAAGAGACTCATTAGCAAACTAAGATATGTTGGAGGGTTGCTTCTTCAACCCTGTATACTTTGAAGTTGAGAAGTATTTCTCGAGAAATTTGTGCTTTATATCTATCCATGAGGTGATGAACAACAAATCCTAGGTCAAATCACTAAGTGAGAAAGAAAACGCCCTCAGATTGTAATCTTCCCCTGAGACACCTGCCGGATTCATGTTGGTACAAACTAGGTGGAATTCTAAGAAATGCTTGTTCGGATCTTCTCCGGTAATTCCATAGAACGTTGGTAAGAAATGAATCATACTGCTCTTGAGTTCACATGTCACATTGACAGGCAAGGGTGGGAAATGATCCAAAGTGGTTGATTCTCCAAATTTGAGCCATCAACTCCCTTAAGGTGAGGTTGTCCTCCACCATTTCTTCCTTCTCTACAACTATCGAAAGTTGTTCTTGTGGAACTTTTGGTCTAGATCTCCTCTTCCTTCGTCGCCTACAAACTGTGGAATCTGCTGGACAAGGTAAAACTCCCAAGTTCTTGGCACATGTATGTACCATAAATTGGGAATAAAACAGTGGCCAACTAAAAACAACACTAGCAAAAAGGGTTAGAAGTAACCGAAAACTAGCAAAAAAGCTCAACAGCAAAAACCAACAAAAAACAACACTAATTACTCTACTAGCACGTTATGCAAGTTAACTACTAGACTAGTCAACTAACATCCTTCGAAATGGTGCCAAAATTTTACCTGCCTCCTCCCGGCATTGCTAATAAATAAGCTTTTCACTGGAGATCTACTAAACCGAGAGGGGACTGTTAAAGATGAAATTTATAAGTTGCTCCCGTTCCTACTACTATACTACCAAGAATGGTAGATAGTGGAAAGTACCAAGGTAGTCCATAGAGATGTTAGGAATTGAATAATTAACTAAACACAAGCGTGATCAGGTCGTCAATCCGACCACATGTTAGGAATAAATAGTGTTTCCAAAACAGTCATTGGGGGGATTTGTACTAACAACTACTAACATGAAAATTCACAACAGAATAAATTTATAAACTGACACTCTGGGAATATTTGCGTAACATGATTAATGTCATTTCGATCATCATTTTCATCACATATAACAATAAGCCTATTCTAGTGTTTGTATCACGTAGTGCGGAAAATGGTCAAAACATCCCCTCATCTATCTCATAAGGGTGCGTGTACAAAAAAATTCATCAGTCTCGCCTCCACAACTAGGAGAGTGCAACAACGACAATGACTCATTGTACATGTATGATTCCCCCCCGTACGGTTAAGTCACGGGCGGAACGCTACGAACGTACTACCCCTAGGCCTAAAAAGGCAAAGGAAGTAGGCGTCTTATCGATAACTCTAGGATTACAAAGGTAATCCTAGCTTACTACTTTGGCTATCTCTACCCAACCTTTAAGACCGAATATTCGGCTAACTAGAGCATGGTCGATCGTAATGTTAACAACGGATACCTACGTGCATACACCCACACGGTTCCGGGCCCATCGTTACCACAAGTGCATCTAGGTTTCCTTCTCCGGGGGGTAGCAATAGTGCGACAACATGAAAGTAGACTTTGGTGTGTGCAAACTAAGTGTGACAATCATACAATTCACAAGAATATTAAGAACAAGCCAACATAATAATACAAAAGCACATAGAAGAGGGGGATCTATGAAATCTCAAGAAATGAACATCAAAACATAAATACAAATATTATCCCCAAGTAAAATCCCTACTCCCTAAGCATTGAATTCAAGTATTTTGTTGGATTCAACACTTTTGGGCAAAAGAAAAAGAAAAATATTAAAAGAAAAGAACCTAGAGTAAAAGAAGGGTATTTTCTTTCTCTATCCTACTCTTGAGATCTAAAAATGAGCATAAATTTAAATCGTAGTAGACATAGGTCCATATATATATATATAGTAGTAGGGAATTGGGCCTAAAAATAGGCCTAAAATGTCAAAAAACCCTAGCAGCTGCAACCGGCACGGGAGGTAGAATCAGGCATGGCTCATGCTTGCCGAGAGCTCCCTCGTACCTGCGCGTGATGTCAGACTTAACGCGAGCCTCAAACGGCAACTAAGCCATCTTGGATCAACCCGCCTTTCTCAGGTTATCCCTCACCTTAACTGTAGGCAACTCGCACTGTTTCGAGCTTTTTCCGTCCTTTGCCTTTATTCTACCAAACGATTGGTCAAAAATACCATCCAAGCTTTGCCTAGAAACACTTTGTCCCAGACGAAGGTTCAACCGACCTGCTCCCACAAAGTAGGCATCTTTACACCCTTCCCCGAACTATAGTTCACGAAAATTAGTTCGTTAAATCGTGGAAAAATAAGGGTGTTAGACCACCCCCACCTAAGTGGTTGCGGTCCTCGGAAAATTTCAATGCCGCCTCATGTACTCAGCAATTTCATCTTCAAATTTCCATAAGTCCTTCTCAAGAATCCATTCAGCGTCCACTGGATCTTCACCCTTCCAATGAACTAAGAACTTGGTCTGTCGATTCTTCTTGCTTGCACCTAATGTCTCATGGTTCAAGATAGCTTCCACCTACTTTTGATATTGAGTCCTCACAACTGGAGGATCCCTCTTTCAAGGTCCTCTTCATCAGCAAAAAAAATTTGAGGTAGCTAACATGGAATGTGAGATGTACCTTCAAACAATCCGGAAGTTTTAACTTGTACGCAACATTTCCAACCCGCTCAAGAACTTCAAAGGGCCTATCAAACTTGGGCACTAATCCCTTGGGCACCGTTTTGCTACTTATATGCTTCCGAATTTGTGGAGTTAGTTTCAACATGACCAGGTCCCCGACGTGGAGCTCCAATTCCCATATATTCTTGTCAGCATACTTCTTCATTCATTTCTGAGCAAGCAACAAACTATCTCGAGCCTCATCAATAAGTTCTTGCTTAGACCAAGCAAACTCGTAAGCCGCTGGACATTTTCCTCCCATTTTCTGGACTGCGATCTAGTTTGGAGATAGAGGTTGTTGTCCAGTAGCAAACTCAAATGGACTCAACCATGTGGTTGGCAACCAATGTAAGTTGTAACAGAACTAAGCATATCAAGTAACTCAGGCCAATTTTTCTGACTGGCCGTTACATAATGCCTCAGATATTCTTCCAGCAAAGCATTCATTCTCTCCGTCTGAGCATTCTTTTATCGATGATTTGCCATTGAGAATTTTATTTCAGAACCCATTGAGTTGAATAATTGGGTCCAGAATCTGCCCGTAAACCGTGAATATCTATCACTTATAATTTCTTCGGGAAATCCAAAGTATTTCACAACATACTTCAGAAGCAATTCAGTCGTTTTATCCGTTGGACACATAGCTGGTTCCCCAATAAACACACCATACTTGGAAAATCGATCAACTACCACAAGAATAGAACCCTACCCATCAACTTTAGGCATACCTGTGATAAAGTCCATCGAGACTAAGTTCCATAGATAATCATGAATTGGCAAGGGCTGCAACAAGCCTGCATCCTTCTTCCTCTCCTATTTGTCCAATTGACAGACAAGACACGTCTGAACATAAGCTTCAATGCCATGTTCCATCTTTGGCTAAATAAAATTTCTTGACATTAAGGCCAACATTCCATCCATGCCTGGGTGACCTGCCCATTTTTCATCGTGGGACACTTTCAAGAGTTTCCATCACAAGTTCCCTGAACTTGGCATATAAGCCCGGTGACCTTTGGCAAACAACACATCGTCTTCTAGCCAATAGCATCAAACTGTGCCCTCTTAAAATTGAGTTTTCAACTTCAAGTAAACTGGGTCTTGTTTAGATTCTTCTCGAATCTTTTCCATAAAATCCGTCACAACCGTTGTGACGGCAGCAACATACTCCCCCACATGCTTCCGACTTAAGTCATCTGCAACCTGATTCTCCTTCCCTAGTTGTGGATCCAATCAAAATCAAACTCGGCCAAGAACTCCTTCCATCTTGCCTGTTTTGGGGTCAACTTCTTTTTCGTCTTGAAAAAAGTATTTACCACATTATCTGTAACCACAACGAACGTTTTTCCCAGCAAGTAGTGCTTCCAAATCTCCAGGAAATGCACCACTGCCTTCATTTATTCCTTATGAGTACTATATCTTGACTCATGCTCTTTCAACTCTTTGCTTTCATAAGCAACTGGGTGCCCTTCCTCCACCAGTACTCCGCCAATTGCACGATCAGACGAATCTGTATGCACCTCAAACGGCTTAATGAAATCCAGTAATCGCAACACTGGTTCAATCATAACCGCAACCTTTAAAGCATCAAACGCTGCCTTGCACGCATCACTCCAAACCCATGGAGTATTATTTTTCAACAAATCCGTCAAAGGACTGACCAGCTTCGAGTAGCCCTTTATAAACCGACAATAGTAATTTTCTAAGCCCAAAAATAACCTTAATTCTGGGACTTTATTTGGGGCCGTCCATTACATCACAACCACCACTTTCTTTTCATCTATCCAGATTTTACCCCCACTCAGAACATGTCCAAGGAAAGTGATCTCTTGAGTGCAGAACTCACACTTCTCCTTTTTGACATACAATTCGTTCTCATTTAGTTTTCCAAACACCTTTCTTAAGTTAATAAGGTGTTCGTCCAACGACTCTGAATAAATAACGATATCATCCAAGTACACAACCACAAACTTGTCAATATAGTCGTAGAGAACATTGTTCATCAGATTACAGAAGGTTGCTGGTGCATTTATAAGCCCGGAGGGCATCACCAGAAACTCATAGTACCCATAACGGGTTACAACCGTTGTCTTTTCTTCGTCCCCTTCTGCTATTCTAACCTACCAACATTCTACCCTAGAGTCTATCTTAGTATAAAAGTGACCTTTTACAAGCCTATCAAACAAATTGTAGGTATTTGGGATAGGGTATTTGTTCTTTACCATTATCTTATTCAGAGTCTGGTAATCTACACAAAAATGGAGCAATCCATTGGCTTTTTTTCTGAAACAAGGATGGAGCACCGTACAGAGCATTCGAAGGTTGTAACAGCTCACCTTCCAACAATTCATCCAATTGCTTTTGAATCTCCACTAGTTCCACCGGAGAAATTCAGTAGGGGGATGTGTCGGTGGTCTAGCCCCTGGAACTAGTTCAAACTTATGATCAGTGGCCCTTCGTGGTGGCAACCTTTTGGGAAATTCAGCTGGCATCACATTTGCAAAGTCATCAAGTACATTTTCCATTGTCGGTGGGACATCCTGGAACACGTCTGGTTTCAGTTCAACCAGCACTGAAAGGAATGTTTGCTCTCCTTTCTTGAAGCCTTCCTTCAGTTGAATTGCTGACAACACACCCTCAGCCTTCTTCTTCCTTCTGGCCTGAATCTGCTCCCTCGAGTGTCAAGGAATGAAGGCTGGTGCTCTTTCATCCTTGATCATAAATTCACTCAAATGAGGAATTGAATAGGCTTTATGGATACACATGAAATCCTTGCCTAAAATTATTTTAAAATCATCAAGGTAACTTAACACGGTGATGCCTATAACGCCTGGCCATGTGCCTAAACATAATTCCGCATCTACCCGACCTAACACCTTCTCGGGTTGGGAATTCAAAGTCTTTATCTCACAATTGTAAGGAACAACATTTAATTTCAAATCTTGGGCTACCTTACCCGACATAAAACTATGCGTTGCTCCATAATTGAGCATTGCACTTACAGGGTACCCATTAATTGTTCCCAACAAAAATAACAATGAATTTAATAGGACAAAGGGACGAGCCATACCTATTGGGTTCAGAAATTTCATGGGATTCATCCTCATCAGGACCTCCTTGGTCTCGTCTGGTTAAAAAACTGTGGTAGCATTTGCCCTTCCCTCTCTCTAAGGGCAATCGTAAGCGAAGTGTGGACCGCCACACTTATAACGGCTGCTCTTCTTCTTCCTTTGCTTCTTAGAGTCATCCTTCCCTTGGCTCTTCTTCTTTGGGTCCGACTTCTTGGACTTCAAGTCCTTGTTTTTCCCGTATTTTCCTCTTTTATATCCAGAACCAGTGGATGAAACCTTGAAATCCACTAGTTTTTTGGAGGTCATCACCGTACCTCTCAAAGTTACAATTTATACGCCATTTTTACTTACTAACTACAATTAAGTAGATAGTGGCAAGTCGGGGTTGTCCAAAGAGAAGAGAGATATTCCTAAGGGTTTACACATATAAGGGTGTATATAAGCCTAGATTTAGACATATACATACATATAAAAGCATGTAAATAGGGGGGTTTTAGGGTTGGTTTCCTAAGTTATGAAAGTAAAGACAACACAACTAGCAAGGTTAAGTAACTATGATAATCATGCAACAAGCTAATAAAAGGATAAAACTACAAATGACAAAGCCTTGGAGGCAATGGATATCTGCTTTCGAACCTCGTAAATATCATTGAATCCGTGACCTATTCACTACTTTAACTACTTGTTGTGAAGATAAATCTTCCACCCTTCTTTGATAGTAGTTTACAAGAGTGA